>SZWC01005560.1:72134-101148 GCA_023375785.1 Penium margaritaceum
GGATATGGATATGGATATGGATATGGATATGGATATGGATATGGATATGGATATGGATATGGATATGGATATGGATATGGATATGGATATGGACATGGATATGGATATGGATATGGATATGGATGTGGATCACTTGGCCATTGTGGCGGGGTGAAGAAAAGTAGTCGGAAGTAGCAGAAGCGGGGAAGCAGTTGTGTGTCGTCAACTTGTAGCAATTGAAGTGGTACGAGTGTAAGGGTGGCCAGGTCTGACGGGATTGGATGTGTCCACAAAAAGAAGCAAAGAAGCAAAACACGGTGGTTAAAGAAGTGGAGAAGCAGCCAGCAGAAAGTGACGGAGCTCCAAAAATGCCTCTTAGTCTTGGTGAGGTTCTTCACGGGTTTGAGGATGTCTTCTCAGAGGAGTTGCCAAAGGGGCTACCGTCGCAGCTCAACATGGAGCACAAGATCAAGGTGGTTCTAGGTTTGTCAGAAACAGTGCAATTTCACAACCGCATGGGTGACACAGGACTTGTGGAGCTCAAGAAGTAGTTGGGGGTGTTTATGGACTAGGGCTTCATCCGACCGTTTCGCACCACTCCGGACCCGTTCCCACCGCTCTGCAACTAGTTCACACCACTCCACAAGCAGTTCGCACCACTCCGCAACCAGTTCGCACCACTCCACAACCAGTTCGCACCACTCCGCAACGAGTTCGCACCACTACGCATCCAGTTCGCACCACTCTACAACCAGTTCGCACCACTCCGCAACCAGTTCGCACCACTCCGCAACAAGTTCGCACCACTCCATATCCAGTTTGCCCCACTCCGCAACCAGTTCGGACCACTCCGCAACCAGTTCGCACCACTCCCCAACCAGTTCGCACCACTCCGCAACAAGTTCGCACCACTCCATATCCAGTTTGCCCCACTCCGCAACCAGTTCGGACCACTCCGCAACCAGTTCGCACCACTCCGCAACCAGTTCGCACCACTCTGCAACCAGTTCGTACCACTCCGTAACCAGTTCGCACCACTCAGCAACCAGCTGGCACCACTCCGCAACCAGTTCGCACAGTTCCACAACCAGTTTGCACCACACTGCAACCAGTTTGCACCACTCTGCAACCAGTTTGCACGAATCCTCAACCAGTTCGCACCACTCGCAACCAGTTCGCACCACTCCGCAACCAGTTCGCACGACTGTACAACCAGTCCGCACAACTCCGCAACCAGGTCGCACCACTCCGCAACCAGTTTGCACCACTGTGCAACCAGTCCGCACCACTACGCAATCAGTTCGCACCACTGCGCCGTAGCTGCTGCATTCTAAGCAAACCCATCGTCGTAGCATTCTTAACCGCAACTACGACTGCGATATTAGAAGCTAGAATGATAGCAGCCACACCACATGCCAGCACCTGCAACCACTGCCACTGTCACATTCTACTCAATGGCTGCCGCAAATAAACGCCCACAGTAGCAGCTCCAGACACTACATTCTACGCAGCAGCAGCCGGCTCTAAGCAACAACCGCTTGCATTCTACGCAGTAGTAGCCGCTTGCATTCTACCAAGCTGCAGCCGCTTGCATTCTACGCAGCAGCAGCCGCTCGCATCCCAAGCAGCCACTGGTAGTCGCAGTGTGTGGCAGCCTTAGTGCCGTCGTACTGCCGGTGCTGCCTACTGCGCCAAACTTACCACTTCTCTCCGCTAGTGATGCGGCAGCTGCCACGCTAGCGAATCGTGACAGTCGAGGCGCGTCCTCGTCTTGTGAATACTACGGTGAGGAGGCGCTGCCTCGCAGCGAACATCGTCACAGAGGCCTGAGCAGTGACCGGGCATCCGAGTTTGCCTCATCACTAGCTACGAGAGCTTCACATCACCGTCCGATAAGCATCTCCCCAATCCTTTCGTGTGGGGGGGAACACTTCAACCCGGAGGTCACCACTGCTCAGTTGTACACAACACTTACAGAGGACATTGTTAGTCTGGTAGGTGCTCTTACACGTACCACTTCGGCCATCATGGACGTAGCTGAAGCAGCTGCAGCTACATTCGCAGCAGCCGCTAGGGCTTCGCGCGCTCCTATAGCAACCTCGGCAAGGCGTTCCATCGAGGCGTACACCGAGGTCACAGCCGTCATTGGCCCTATTGCTGCAGCAGCTGCTGACATAGGCACCCAAATCTCTGTAGCAGACTGTGCCATTGTATCGGCAACGGCCTCAGCTGCATCCGCTACAGCTGCCGCTGCATCGTCCATCTGCGCTTCTATGTCAGCCGCCGTCGCAACCGCCGCATCTACACCATCTGCCGACTCCAGCTTCATTACTGTGGCTGTTTCTGTTGCAGCCATCTTCATCACCCTCGGCGCTGCCTTCACCGCTGGGGCTCTCGCTCTCGTGGTTCCAGCCGTATCTACAGTCACCATCCTTTCTGCAGCAGCCGCTGCAACAGTCCCACATCTATTGGCTTTCCTGCGCAACCTGTCCTCTTGACTCCCTTGCTGCGCACTGTACCTACTTGCGTTCTTTTCTTGCCTTCTATGCGGTGGCTTGTCCTGTCTGACTTGGGATGAGCTGTCCTACAACATTTCTATCTTTTGCCTCAGGCAACCCCATTTTTCCCACGCCCACTAGGACTGGGGAAACTCTGCCGAAATCTGTCCGGGAGAGCCCGCACGTCGTCACCATGCCCAGTGACGACAAGTCATTCATAGTGACCTTTCAGCGCCAGCTGGCCCTTGCTCGCGAGACCCAGCAAGAGGCTGAGGATCGTCTTAAGCTTGCCGAGGATAAACGCGCAGCTTTTGCTGATGAAGTGGCCGCTATTGTCCTTCGCCGCCTACCCGTTGCGTCTGCTGTTTCCTCTTCCGGCGCTAATCCCGCTCCTCTATCGGTCACCCCTTCTGCCTCCAGCACCTCTGCTGCTACGCACAATGGCACTGCCGCCACTACTTCCACTCTGCCTGCGCCTCGCAAGCATGACTTTTTTTCTCAGCCACCTGCGCTTACCTCTTCACTCGCCTTGGGAAGTGCGTTTCAGTGCCTGGGCTCAGGGAGAGCAGCTGTGGGAGTACTACTCCCCCGCTATTGCTCCCTTCACCCCACTTGCCGCCGAGTCCGCCCGTGGTGTCCTCGATCACATCGCCGCTGCACCTGAGTTGCTGATTGATGACGTTGGCACCTTCAACGCTGACCCTGCTGCCCAATGCCCTGCTGATCCCATTGGCGCATACGCCATGCTGCGTCGCCGTACGACCGTCACTGGCCAAGCCGCTCAGAGCGCGCTTACGGTTCTGTTCAACACGCTCCTCATGCGACCTGTTGAGACCGCTGATGCGTATTCAGCTCGGGGTCTGAAGCTCCTTTGTGAGCTTGACAACGCAGCATGTGGCCAACTCTCCGCCGTTTTGACCATGGTCAACGGTCTCAATCCTCAGTTGTCCGATCTCCTTCGCGACGTCAAAGCTGATGAGTTGTAGCGCCTTGCCTCGCATCCAGTTCCGCCCAGGTCGCCCCCTAGGATTTATGCGCTTTGGGATTTCACGTCCGAGCGCCTTGCTACTTGGTGGACTAGATTGTAGAACAAGCATCTCCATCGCTATGCCATCACAGGTGTTGTTACACTCACCACTGCTGCTACAGCCCCCTCCTCTACTGCATCTTCCTCTGCCTCCAACGCTTCTCCCTCGTCCTCCAGAGCCTCTGTCCTCGCTTCCCAGGGTCGTGGACAGGGCAAGGGGAAGGGCAAGGGCAAAGACAAGGGCAAGGACAAGGGTGCTACTGCCTCCTCGCTTGTTTCGGGCACCGTCGTGTGTTGGAACTGTGGCTCGACCAAGCATTCTGCTCGGACATGCCCCGCTCCACCGGATGACCTCCGCCTTGCCCGGGCGATGCACGCTCACTGGGCGCATACCTCCAGCTCCTCTGCACCCTCGCCCTCATGTGCCGGTGCCCTATCGCACTCCTCCACCCCTCTTCAGGCTCAGGCTCACGCCGCCTATGGTATGCCGTTTCCTCCGATGCCAGGCTCCTACTCTTGGGGCTGGCCACCTCCTTATGGTACACTTGCGTATGTTGGTCCCTCATCATCAGCCTACACCGTGCCGCTGCGGTTCCCTCATTCCTTCGGCGCATCTACTCCAGCTCCACCGGCCTCTGTGGATGGTGATCGCGCGGATCACGAGCGCCATCTTGAGCATTCACTCCTTCAGCTCCTCCGCCTTCGCGATCAGGGAGGTGAGGGTGTTGCACTTCTGGCCACAGGCCTTGTGTATCCGTCTAACAGTGTCCTTTGTGGGGATCCTTCCGGTCACGTCGATGGT
The DNA here is from genome assembly GCA_023375785.1 of Penium margaritaceum. Classification (NCBI taxonomy): domain Eukaryota; kingdom Viridiplantae; phylum Streptophyta; class Zygnematophyceae; order Desmidiales; family Peniaceae; genus Penium; species Penium margaritaceum. The sequence continues at coordinate 76,441 of SZWC01005560.1, forward strand.
GCTTTGTGTACGTCTGTTCCGTAGATTGAGCGTTGGCAATCTGACTTCCTTCCTCGTGGTCTCTTCCTATGTACCCTGGCTTCGTCTTCCGTTGGCACTGTCGCCACGTCGAGTGTGTTGCCTCCCGTGTGTGTGTCTAGTGGACTCTGGGTCCTCGACTCTGGGGCAACCCCCCATATGACGTCTGTGCGTTTCTTGTTCATCTCGTTAGGCCCCGTTGGTTCTGTCCATTTTGTTTGTACTGGGTCTGGTCAGTTGCTTCCGGTTCAGGGTGTGGGCGTCGTGCGTTTTGTCGGACCCAGTGGTGCCATTGACTTCACTGCTAGCCGTGGTGTTGGCACGGTCTGTCTCTGTTCCTGTGCCCGTGCTGTCCTCCGTGGTGTGAAGTGAGGCAAGCTCTATCGTGTTCCGTCGCACGCCCCCTCCGCCCCTGCTGTCAGCGTCGCTTTTGCTCACGTTGTACCGTCTCTTGCTCCGGACCTCGTTCGTCTCTTACATCTTCACCTTGGCCATGTCCATACCGATGCTATTCACAGCATGCTGCGTCTCCAGCCTGCTCTTGGCCTCTTGCCCTCTACCTTCCCTGTCCCTTGTCCTGCCGATTGTCTTGACTGTGCCCAAGGGAAGATGCATTGCTCTCCTTTCTCTCCTTCCGAGTCTCACTCTGCACACCCTCTTGACCGTGTTCATGCGGATGTCATGGGCCCTTTGCCTCATGACTTTCTTGGTGACGTGGGTCGCTACGTTTTGTGCCTTACCGATGATTTCTCTTGCTTTCGTTGGGTTTTCGCTCTTCGTCACAAGAGCGATGTTTGTTTCGTCATCGAATTGTGGCTTGTTCAGGCTGATTGTGCATGTCAACGGTCGCTGCGCGTCTTCCGCAGCGAGCGTGGCGGTGAATTCTTTGGTCCCACCGTTCGTCTCCTTGAGTCTCGTGGGGTGTGTCTGGAGACGTCTGCTCCTTACACACCCCAACAAAACGGTGTCTCTGAACGTTGGAACCGGACACTTGCCGACGGTGTCCGCACACTTCTGTCTGAGTCCGGCCTGCCGCCGCTCTTTGCTTTCGAAGCCATGTGCTACATGACACGGGTCTGGAACCATGTACCCCGCGGTCCCTTACCCCGCACTATAACACCCTTTGAACGCTGGCATGGTCATCGGGCCGATCTCCGTCTTGCACGGGTTTGGGGTAGCATTGCTTCTGTCTGGCTTCCTGAGGATCTCCGCGATGGAAAACTATCCCCTCGCGGTCGTCTGTGCCCCTTTCTCAGGGTATTCGCGCAGTCTAAAGCTTGGCGTTTCTGGGACCCTGTTCGCCAGCGTGTTGTCGAGTCTTGTGATGCTGTGTTCTTTGAGTCCGTCTTCCTTCGTGATCTTGGTCGCCTGTCCCCTGACTCATCCCTCCTCCCACTTTCTCGGCTGAGGGGGGATGTCGGTCCTGCCGGTTCGGCAGTCCCTGATGCCGCACCGCGGCTTGCACCCTCATTGTCGTCCTCGTCGTCAGGGCCTATCCCTACCTGCTCTGTGCCCTCTTCCTCTGACGTGTCATCCAGCCCCTCTGACGTACCATCGTCTCCGGTCACTGACTCTGCCCCGTCTGTCTCGTCTGCCGCTGTCCCGTCCAGACCAAGCAAACCTCCCGTTGCCCATTCACCCGTGTCCTCTCCCGTCTGGGGGCCTGCCCCACCTCATGTCTCGCCCTTCGTCTGCGGAGGGCGTCTTCGTGCCTTACCCCATCGTTCTAACACCTCCAAGACCGAGGCACGCCCTCCTCTTTCTCAGCCTGCGTCTCAGCCTGCCCACTCGCATGTTCTTCCCACCGGCATGGACACGCTAGGCTTGGCTACTGGGGTCGTCCATCCCAGTTCCGCTCTCGGCTACACGCTCCTCGCCTTGGAGTATGAGTGGGCCTTGGAAGCTGCTGTCTTTAGCAGCATTGCGGAGTGTCACGCCACGTCGGTCACCACTGCCTTGCTCCTTGAACCAACCACTGTACGTCAGGCACGCGCAGCTACAGATGCCCAGCAATGGGAGGCTGCAATGCGTGACGAGCTCAACGCCCTTGATGATCATTCGGTCTATGAGCTTGTTGATCTACCACCTGGGCGCAAGGCCATCGATTCTTGATGGGTATTTCTGTGCAAGTACCAGCCCAACGGTGCACTCGACAAGTATGAGGCACGCCTCAAGGCGAAGGGATTCTCCCAGGTCCCCGGCGTCGACTTCGACAAGACGTTCGCACTGGTCGGGCGCTACACCACTACCAGAGCAGTGTTGAGTCTTGTGGCTCACCACGACTGGGAGTTAGAGCAGATGGATGTGATTGTTGACACTAGGTTTCCCGGTGGGACTGTGTGAGCGTCTTGTCCGGAATTTTTCCCGGGTTTGCTAGGTTGCAGGTGAGAGGATAATGCGTGGGTGAGATTCAAGGTTCGGATCCCCCCTGAGCGTGGGTGGGAGCGAGGTTGGGCTTGCTGCCTGCTCGCTCGCCACCCCACTAACACGTCCTTTGCTACTTACCTCTCTCTCACTTCTATCTTCTGTTCTGTTTCTTCGCTTCTCAAGGATCCATGGCGTTTTGTCTCTAGCGTGCTTGGCTCGTGCTTCCCATGTCCCTTGCTCTCCCTCCTACCAAGATCCTCTATCCTCACCTTTACTGAAGGTCTTGACACCGTTTCTAAAATGGTCAACAAAAGTGTCGCAAACCTGAAAAGATGCATACAAGCTTCCTAGCCACACTCCCGTTGACCAGGCGTCAGTGCCTAATCAGACGGTGACGACAGTCATAAGTCGTGCACATTACGGCAAGGGTTTGGCTAGGGGACACAAGGCCAAGTGTCTGAATGCTTCATAAGCATTTGCAGAGAGAGATTATAAATGACAGGTCCATGGCATAAATACCTGCCGCGGCGCACAGCGGGTGTCGCACGCGGCAGTCCAAGAGCTGTCCTAAAACCGGCCCAAAACCACTGTTTTGGCCGTAACTCTGCCCACACATGTCAGAATGCCGCGCCGTCTGAACCCAGACGTGCAGAATTTTGAGCCAGATGCTACGATTGGTCACACACACTAGTCCGGCATCAATCTGTGGAAGGACAATGCAAAACATGCAGATCGGCCTCAAGAGCCTGTCCACCGAGAAAACTCTAACGTCTGCAGAAAACTGCAGAGTACCCCAGCAAGCACCCGGAACGTCATGGCAGCCGCCTGGTGGCTGCTGGCGGGTGAATCCACCAACCATCAGTTCTCCGGCGCCAGCTGGGTCCGCATCAGGGATCTGCACGAGCATGGACACGGCCGAGTGGTCACAGTAAGCTGTACAAACGGACGGAAACAGCTTACATCACAACACTCCCCCATGACCCGATGGTACGCATGTCCACACGCGTGCAGAACTGACACATGTGCACAACTAGATGTACAACAGTCCATGCTCACACACCCCACTCTCGGCCACTCTTAGGCAAGGGGCGTAGCCCGACAGAACGAATGGCCACCATGAACTTTCCACGCGCAAGCGCCTTGGTCAAGAAGTCAGCCCGCTGCATGTCCGTGCCGACCCAGATGACAGATATCACCTGTCGCTCCACAAGATCACGCACAAAGTGATGCTCAACAGCAATGTGCTTCGTGCATGCATGAAACACACCAGAGTTGTCTGCGATGGCAAGAGCACTCTCGTTGTCACAGCGCAGAACAATGCAGGACATAGACTGACGCTACTCACGAAACAGACGCTGCAGCCACACCGCCTCAGCAGCTCCAGCCCCCAGAGCAACATACTCAGCCTCTGATGAGCTACGTGCGATACAACCCCGCTTGCCACTACGCCACGACACAGCGGTGCCACCAAGCAGGAATACGTAGCCTGTCCGGCTGCGCCCATCAGGACTCCACGCCCAGTCGCTGTTTGTGTAGCCGTCGACTACTACCGAATAGTGCCGTCGAAAGCGGAGTTCGAAATACGGTGTGGACACCACGTACCGCACCACTTGCACAACAGCATGAAAGGCTTTTGCCCGAGGACAGTGTGAAAACTGTGCAAGGAGGTTGACGGCAAAGGTAATGTCGAGTCGTGTGGTAGTGGCCAAGTACATCAAGGAGCCGATCAGGCGCAAGTACAGGGTCACGTCCACTGTCTCCCCCAGGTTTGCGGGATCATCCACCTTCAAAACGTCCTGCCCGTCAGGTGTGATGGGGGTGGAGGCTGTAGGAATTGCACCCAAGTGGTCAGCAAATCGCTCCCCCACAACATGGGCATAACGTGCCTAATGTAACAAGAGTATCCGTCGCTGGCGATCACGCACGATCTCCATCCCGAGTAACACAGCTGCAGGACCAAGATCCTTCATCCTGTAGGCAGCCTGGAGAATTGCCTTGGCCTCCTTCACGGCCTCCATAAAAAGGAGACGCAATCAGGAGGTCTTCCACGTAGACCAGGATGGCAGTGAAGCTGTGAGCTGTCCGTCTGAGAAAGAGGGACGGGTCAGCGTCACTTTGTACGTAACCAACACGTGTCAGTGTACCAGTGATCTCCAAGTTCCAGCACCTGGGTGACTGTTTCAGGTCGTACAAGGCCTTGCGCAAGCGCCAGACCTTGTCACCGACCTCGAACACAGGTGGCTGGACCATGTAGATCTCCTCCTCTAAGATGCCATGGAGGAACGTGTTGTTCACGTCCATCTTGTACAGCTCCCAGTCGTGGTGAGCAACAACCCCGAACAAAGCGCGAGCCGTGGTCATGCGGCCAACCGGTGCAAAGGTGTCAGTGAAATCCACTCCCTCAATCTGCGAGAACCCCTTAGCCGTCAAGCGAGCCTTGTAGCGATCCAGTGATCCATCAGGCTTCACCTTCTTGCGAAATGCCCACTTGGCCTGTACAGCCCTCCGTCCGAGCGGGAGGTTGACAACCTCATAGACACTGTGCTCACGGATGGCTCTCAGCTCATCCTCACAAGCAACGCGCCACAGGTCTGCATCGTGAGCTGAGAGTGCCTCCTTTAAACACTTGGATCAGGCATCGTCAAGGGAGCGCTCCGGGTAGCTAAGACACACGCCTCTGGACTCGGTCTGACCGTGACAAGGTCGGTCGCAGCGTCGCAAGCAACCAAGAACTCTCGAGAGACCAACTTGTGGCCGACATGACATGCTGGGTGAATCTCGGTTTAGTCTGCCTGGACACTCAGGCCAAGGGCCTTTGTGCCAGGCTCCCCACTCTGAACAGTACGAGTCGGTCGTCTGGGCACAGGGTCAGCAGTCTGCTGAGATTTAGAGGGCAATGGTCGCAGGCGACCGCTAGGCTCGCGGGAGTACCTTGACGCAGCGCTCGCCTCAGGCTGCGGGGAAGGCTGTTGTGCTAGAGTTGTAGGAGGCATGGGTGGATGCACGGGAGTGGGTGTGACAGAGGGGACTGATACTAGTAAGGGGTCAGGTGTACCAGAGGAGACCGGCACAGGCACCAGTACGTGATCAACTGTGCCAGAAGGGTCTGACACCGACATAGGGTCAGGTGTGCCAGAGGGAACTGACGCTCGTACGGGATCAAGTGTGTCAGAGGGAACTGGAGCCTGCACGGGATCCGGTGTCGAACAAGGAAGTGGCACAGGATCGGGTGTGTCAGACGGTACGGATGAGGCTACTGGACCCACAGCCACGATGTCCGGATCGTTAGTAGCCGGAGACCGGTCAGCAGGTGAGGAAGCCCGGCCGGACCCATCCGTAGGACTAGTCTCCCCCATCCTCCGGGAAGCCTCACAGGTAGAAACGTGGTCGACGGCCAGCGATAGAATGCTGGACAAGTCGCGGTAGGTGAGAGTCCCAAATGGCGCTGCTGCGCTGGTGTGCTGCTACACTGCTGCACCCCTCCTGCACGACTCCTCCATCACGCAGGTGTTGCGGCCTACGCCTTGCAATGGCGCAGGTTGGTGGGTCCTCCCAGGACATGTCGCTGCTGCTGTGTCCTGTTGCCACTGCTACTACTCACAGCTGCTGCGACTGCCTCATTTCTACTGTGCAGCACAACAAGCTTTGGCTTGTTGCTATGATACCATGAGAACATGCATAGTGGCTTCCTAGCCACACTCCCGTTGACCAGGCGTAACTGCCTAATCAGACGGTGACGACAGTCACAAGTCCTGCATGTAACGGCAAGGGTTTGGCTAGGGGACACAAGGCAAAGTGTCAGAATGCTTCATAAGCATTTGCAGAGAGAGATAACAGATGACAGGTCCATGGCATAAACACCTGCCGCGGCGCACAGCGGGTGTCGCACGCGGCGGTCCAAGAGCTTTCCTAAAACTGGCCCAAAACCATTGTTTTGGCCGTAACTCTGCGCACACATGTCAGAATGATGCGCCGTCTGAACCTAGACGAGCAAAATCTCGAGCCGAACGCTATGATTGCTCACACGTACAAGTCCGGCATCAATCTGTGGAAGGACAATGCAAACCATGCAAATCGGCCTCAAGAGCCTGTCCACCGAGAAAACTCTAGCGTCTGTAGAAAAACTGTAGAGTACCCAAGTAAGCACCCGGGACGTCAGTGCCTGATCAGACGGTGACGACGGTCACAAGTCGCACACGCAACGGCAAGGGTTTGGCTAGGAGACACAAGACACAGTGTCGGAATGCTTCAATATAGCATATGCAGAGAGAAATGACAAATGACAGGTCCAAGGCATACATACCTGCCGCGGCGCACGGCGGGTGTCGCTCGCGGCAGTCCAAGAGCTGCCTTAAAACCGGCCCAAAACCATTGTTTTGGCCGTAACTCTGCGCACACATGTCACAATACTATGCCGTCTGAACCTAGACGTGCAGAATCAAAAGACAAACGATACGACTGGTTACGTGCATGCATCCATCGACTGACAATGAGCATACAATGCAAAAACATGCAAATAGGCCTCATGGCCTGCCCGTCGAAAGACACCTGCAAGACGTATAAGACACAGCAAAGAGTCCCGGTGGCATCTGGGGCTCTGGAACAATGGTCGTTCAGCTCCAAGCGGGTAGTCCGCCGCCTGTCGTCGCGCCGGCATCACCAGGGTCGCCTGCCTCAGGGATCTGCACGAGTATGGACACGGCCGAGTGGTCACAGTAAACTGCACAGGAACGACACAAAGCACAACACTCCCCCATGACCCGATGGTACGCATGTCCATACGCGTGCAGCACTGGTTCAACTACATAGTGGGTGACACAGACAGATGAGACGCGGACGCACATCCCACACTCAACCACTGTCACGTACGGGGGGAAGCGCAACAGAACGAATGGCCACCAGGAACTTTCCGTGGGCAAGTGCCTTCGTCAAGAAATCAGCACGCTGCAAGTCACTGCCAACCCACATGATGGAGATCACGCGTCGCTCCACCAGATCACGAACGAAGTGATGCTTAACCGCAATGTGCTTTGTGCGAGCATGAAAAACACCAGAGTTCTCCGCAATGGCAAGAGCACTCTGGTTGTCGCAACGCAACACAATGGCGGGTACTGACTGCCCAAGCTGAAGAAACAAGCGTTGCAACCAAACTGCCTCAGCAGCCCCTGCGCCCAAAGCCACATACTCTGCCTCTGACGAGCTACGTGCGATGCAGCCCTGCTTCCTGCTTCCCCAAGACAAAGCGGTACCACCGAGCAGAGACACGTAGCCAGTGCGACTATGCCCATCTGGGCTCCAAGCCCCGTCGCAATGAGTGTAGTCGTCAAGGACCACCGAACACTGCCAACGAAAGGAGAGTGGGACATACGGTGTGGAGACCACGTACCGTACCACTCGCACAGCCGCATGTAGAGCTCTTCCACGTGGGGCCTACGAGAACTGAGCGAGGAGGTTGACGGCGAACGCGATGTCGGGACGCGTGGTAGTGGCCAGGTTCATCAGAGATCGGATAAGACGGAGGTACAAGGTCACGTCCACTATCTCCCCCAGTTGTGTAGGGTCATCCACCTTCAGGGCATCCTGCCCAATAGGTGTGAGAGGTGTGGAAGCGGTGGGTACTACACCAAGGATATCGCTAAAGCACTCCCCCACGACTCGTGCGTATTGGGTCTGATGCAGCAACAGTGTCCGATGTCTGTGATCTCGCACGATCTCCATACCAAGAAACACCGATGTAGGACCGAGGTCCTTCATCCTGTAGGCAGTTTGCAGGACAGCCTTGGCCTCCTTAACGGCCTCCAGGGACAGAGACGCAATCAGAAGGTCATCAACATAGACCAGGATGGCGGTGAACCGCTCGGGTGTTGGTACGATGAAGAGCGAGGGGTCTGCCTCGCTCTGTACGTACCTTGCGCGAGTCAAGGTGCCAGTGATCTCCCGGTTCCAGCACCGTGGAGACTTCTTGAGGCCGTACAAGGACTTGCGCAAGCGCCAAACTTTGTGACCGTCCTCAAAGCCTAGTGGCTGAGCCGCGTAGATCTCCTCATCCAGAGAGTCATGGAGGAACGCATTGTTCACATCCATCTGGTGTAGTTCCCAGTCATATTATCCACTTCACCGAACAGAGCTCGAGCTGAGGTCATGCGGCCGACAGGGGCAAAGGTGTAAGTGTAATCAACTGCCTCAATCTGAGAGAACCCCTTGACGACCAAGCAGGCCTTGTAGCGTTCCAGTGAGCGATCCGGCTTCAATTTCTTACGAAAGACCCACTTGACCTGAATCACCTTCCTCCCAGGGGGAAGGTCGACCAGCTCGTAGACTCTGTGCTCTCGGATACCGTGAAGCTCATCCTCGTAAGCAGCTTGCCAGGCATCAGCATCCTGCGATGAGAAAGCCTCCCTCAATGTGCCCGGGTCAGGCGCCATAGAGAGGGAACTCTGCATGGCAAGTGCACACGCCTTAGTGTAAGGCCTGACAGCCACGAGATCAGCTGCTGCGTCACAGGCGATATGGAACTCACAAGTGACCAGATCGTGCCCTATGGGGCACGCTGGGTGTACCTCTGAAAGCTCAGTGCGGACACTCATGCCTAAGGCCTTTGTGCCTGGATTGCCGCTCGCGATGCCGCGAGAGGAACGCCTGGGTCTGAAACCCGACGCTCGCTCATCGGGCTCACGGGAATAACCGGAGGTCGAGGGGCGCACCTCAGGCTCAGGAACAGATACGACCACAGGGACAGGTACGACCACAGCTAGTGAGGGCTGAGACGAGGCAGTCAGAGATGCCGTGCGAGGAGATGCGTGTGTGGGAGACACAGAGCTGGGTGTGACAGCGGGCAAGGCTGGCCCGGACACTGAGACAGGAGTGTCAGCAGATTTAGGGACAGGAGTGGGCTGGACTAGGTCAGACGCCAGAGCAAGGGTGCTTCTAGACATAGGTGGTGATGCAGGAGGAGGCGTGAGAGCAGCGGTACCTGTGGGGTGTGATACAGGCTCAACGGGCGGGATCTCTGAACCAACGACAATGATAGCCGGATCATCAAGTGCTGGAGACCGAGAGGGGACTCGAGCGGACACATCAGCCTGACGAGGAATGGTCGCTGGCAAAGAAGTCTCCCCCATCCGCCGAGGACCCTCACAGGATGGGACATGGGATCCAGAGAGGGCTGTGATTGAAGTCAGATCACGGTATGTGAGTGACTAAAAAAAGCAGCGCATCACGGGACTCAATGACACGACGGCGAGTGGGGTCCAAAAAGCGCCAGGCCTTCGATCGCAGGGAGATGCCGATGAAGGCACACAAGGGACCCCGAGGGGAGACCTTGGACCCCTGCTGGTCCTCAGTGTACCACACAGAGGCCAGGGAACCCCAGACGCGAGCGAGACAAAGATCAGCACGGTGGTCAAACGAGAGCTCGTACGGTGTAACATGATCCGGAAGCGGACCATGCGGGAAGCGATTCCAGACCCAAGTCATGTAGGCAAAGCCCTCGAAGGGGAAGGACTCCGGGAGATTGCACTCAGACCGCATGGCGCGGACTGCATCCTCCATGGTGCGGTTCCAACGCTCAGATACACCGTTCTGCTGTGGGGTAGCAGGGACGGAGACCTGGTGAAAAATGCCGTGCTCAGCAAAGAAGGAGTCCATCTCACCGAGGAACTCGCCGCCTCGATCCGAGCGAAAAGTATGTAGCGTGTGGCGAGACTGACGCTCAGCCATTACGAGCCAGAGCAGAACTACAAGAGCGGCGTCGCTCTTCTGACGGAGACTGTAGACCCACCGCATCCGGGTGAAGTCATCAGTCAACGTGAGAACATACCGGCCCCTCTCGGACAAGGACTCGACTGGGAGAGGACCGAGCAGGTCCGAGTGCACCAACTCGAGGGCCCTCACAGCTCGAGAACGCGAATGAGGGTAAGTGCAACGGTGCATCTTTCCTTGAGCGCAATAAAGATGGTCGGTCTTGGGTGGCTTCTCGAAAGAAGCCACGTCAAGACCAAGAGCGGGCTGTGTCCGGATGAGCTTCGACAGAGTGTCGGAGCCCACGTGACACAGACATCGGTGAAGCAACCGCTGGTGTTCCGGGGATAGAACACCAGTGATAAAAATGCTACCAGAGGAGAAGGGAGAGCAAGGGGAGGAGGTTCGAGCAATGCGGTACAAATCATCTATGACTAAAGCACGTAGGACAATACTACGGGTGTCAAGAGCAGTCACAGTCGTTGAGTCAGCGGTATGCTCAACGTAGAGACCCATCAGAGTGCAGGCATGCAGAGACAGTAGACTGAGCTCAAGATGAGGCACAAACAACACGTCAGAGAGGTACAGGGGGCCAGACGGACCATCAAAGCATACAACCCCAACGCCGTGGACCGGTAAGGACTGACAAGAGCCTATACAAACAGAACGGACAGTCGTGACAGGACGAAGTACCACAAAGTCACTACGACGACACGTCATGTGGTGGGTGGCACCGGAATCGATGATCCAAGTACCACCGGAGTCACGACTGATGGACCTCACTGTACAACGAGCAATGGAACACTCGGCATCAGAGGGACGCTGAGCCGTCAATGAATAACGTATATCACGAAGGTGAGAATCATGAATCCGGTGAGTGCAGTCAGGCCCAGCATGATCACATGCGAACTGTGCTCCCCCACACATGTCGTCACGAGTCACGAGAACGGACGAACAAGCAGTCTGTGACCCACTCGACGATGACAACACACTCGTATGTCCCTGAAAGCAGAGCGCCACAAGATGACGAAGCTCGGGGATGGTTGGATCACGTGGGTCGGGATCACTCCTGCTCGCTGGTGAGGACGCAAGAACAGCTGCAGTCGTGGCTGCCATACGTCCAGAGGAGTGTGCGGGCGACGTGCCGGACGCGGTGCGAGCAGCATGGGCAGCCTGAAGTCCATGAGTGATGCGCTCCCACTCAAGCGGCTACTGGCACTCGGTGTAGCAATGGGCACCTCCACAGTTGTAGCAGTGCACGAAACGACCACTGCTACCACCGGATGACGGCTGCTGCTGACCCGATCCGCACTTCCTATTCTTCTTCTTCCCCTAGGCAGCTACTGCAATGCCCTGTGTTTGCGTGGGTGTAGACGGGGTCAAAGAGGAGGAGGAAGTTGAGGTCGTGATGGAGGTAGATGAGGGTGACTCCAGGAGGGAAGATGATGGTGATGCGAGGACTGCTGCAGCAAGGGAAGTCTCCTGATGCGCTACTACTGCCTCGCGGGCCGATGTCACCTGGAGGAACAGCTGATGCGCCTAGGGGAGCAGTGTTAAATGTTTCTGCCCCTTGTTCAGTGTTGTAGGACGGATCAGGAATGCTCTGCCCCTTGTGGAGGTATGACCCTTAGATCCGTTGTAGTGTGACTCAACTATGCTCTGTCTCTTGTGAGATATGACCTGTGAGTACACCATGTGGGTGAGTAGTTGCCCTGGCCATTTTGTTGATTTGGCCAAGTGAGAGGTCATGAGTTTGATCCTGGCCCCATGCATATCTTGTTTGTTGTGGAAGCTTCCAAGAAAGAAAGTCCGTAGCTTCTTGGACGCTACATGGTTGGTCTGTCACCTTGACACTTGGATGCTTATGTGTCAAGCTCACAGTGCAAGTCTATTGGTGACGTGGCTGGTTCAGGCCACTTCCCAGGAATGTGCTTTTGAGTTCTAGGACTGGANACTCTTGAAGGTGAAGTGTATGCCTGATTAAGTTTGGGGTGCATGACACATGTCAACAAAGGAAGAAGGCCTAAAAACCTTTGTGAGCATTTCGGTTTCGCGGCTTCTCTGCCAGAGGTGGTTAGCTCAGTAGCTAACAAAGGGTTATGGGCCCACTCCTTTGGTTAGGGAAGTTTCACGCACGCAACCGCTAAGGTCACAAGCAGTGAGAGCACCTTCGCTCTCACCCAACTTCTCTGTTTGCAGGGCAATATCAGCAGAAGGGGAATGCAACACATCTGCACCTTTCTACCTTGGGAGCTGACATCAGCCTACATCAGCCTACATCAGCCTACATCAGCCTACATCTGCTTGCAACGGCCAACGGTAACAGGGGAAGCAGTTTCCTCTTCTCACCAACAGCCTACAGCGGCCTCAAACACAGCTTCATCGGCATCAACAACAGGTGCAGCAGCTAAAGCAGTTGTAGTTGTGGGGATGGCAGGGACAGGGGAACCAGGGAATCATTCGCCCATCCTCAAGTTTGATGGAGAGGGGTTTGCACTCTGGAAGTGGCAGTTTGAGATCATCATGGATGACAGAGATCTACTAGGATATTTTGACGGAAGTATCCAAGCACCAAAGGAGGAGGGTGCTGACCTTGTGGCATGGGTCAAGCTCAACAAGAAGGCTCTCGCCATTCTTGTGTCCTTCATACCACCCTCAGTCCTTTCGCACATCAGCGGTTGTACAGTGGCAGACGCGGCATACGCCAAACTCGGCAAGGTGTTTCAGTCCTCCTCACTTGCCAACCGTCTCTTCATTCTACAAAACCTCATCAGCATTAGGCTTGGTGAAGGGGAGGATGTCTCCGCCTTCATGTAGAAGTTTGAGACGCTCTTGCAACAAGCCACCGGCATTGGGTGGGACCTGAAATCTGACATGCAGGCCATGATCTTTCTGATGACGCTGCCAGAAAGTTGGGGCCCCATGATAACAGTGATTGGAGGGTGGACTGAAGACCTAGTTTCCTACACCACCGTCTCTGAGTATGTGCGGAATGAAGCCATGCGTCGTAGCTGTAGTGAAGCAAACATGGCTGCCTTTGCCTCACGGAGCAGCGGCACCTTCCGCAATACCTCATCCTCTGGGTACAAGGGAAACAACAGCACTAGCAACAGTGGAAGGGGTGCAAAGCGCCAAGGAAACAACCACAACTGTGGCAAGGCCGGACACTGGGCTCGAGAGTGCCGTGCACCCAAGAGAGAGGGAGGAGACGGGGATGAATGGCGAGGGGGAAATGGTGGGAAGGATCCCACAAGCTTGATGGCTGAGTGTGCCTCCAACAAAGGGCGGGCGATACTCAGGCCAGGAGCCTATGGCCTTGACTCAGGCACAAACGAGCACACCACTTACGAGAAGAGAGACTTCATCTCTCTTGCTCCGTGTAACAAGAACTTCAGAGTCGCCAACGGCAAGGTTGAGGCAGCTGAGGGGATTGGTGACAAGCTGGTCACAGTGGGTGCCAACGGTGGAGTTTCCGACCTCAAGCTAGAGGGGGTGGTCTACTTGCCCTCCTTCACAGCCAACCTGCTCTCCGTCTCTAAGATAACTGACCATGGCATGACAGTGGTCTTTACAGAGAAGGAAGCAGTGATAGTTCCCACCAAGGACATCAACATTTCCTACTCTTCCAAGAAGGTTGTCGCACACGTTCCTCGTGTTGATGGACTCTACGTCTTGCAGACCAAAACGACAACTTCAATGGCTGAATCTTTGGCCGAAAGTGATGATGAGGAGAGCAGCGATGCAGACTCAGATGAGGAAGGACATGTTGGAGCAGCGGAAGCAGTAGAAGCAGATGATTCGGCAACAAAACCGCAAGCAAATGCAGCCACCGGGGCTGTTCATTCTAACCTGTGCACATCCTCCAAGAACCTGTGGCACAGGCGCTTTGGACACGTGGCTCATCGCACATTGGAGCTCACGGGAAAGCAGGAGCTAGTGCGTGGGATGGAGCTAGGTGATGAGGTGGAGGTAGCGGAGATCATGTGTGAGCCATGCCTTCAAGGCAAGGCAAACAGGAAACCCTTCAAGCGCAATGGAACGCGTGCTCTCGCACCTCTTGATCTTGTCCACTCTGACGTATGTGGTCCCTTTCGCATACCATCAAATGGAGGCAGCCGATATTTCCTCACATGCATCGACGACAACAGCCGCAAAGTCTGGATATACTTTCTCAAAAAGAAAAGTGAGGTGAAGGAGAATCTACAGGCCTTTGTCGCTATGGTTGAGCGACAGAGTGGAAAGAAGGTGAAGGCATTCAGGACGGACAATGGGGGAGAGTACGAAGCTTGCAGGGAGCGGCTCAAGACACAGGGGATTGAACACCAGAAAACTACGCCCTACTCACCTCAAAGCAACGGCGTAGCAGAGAGGATGAACCAGACGCTCCTAGGCATGACAAGGTGCATGCTCTTTGACGCCAAGCTTCCTCCTAGGTTCTGGGCTGAAGCAGCACGTACGGCTACATACCTTGTGAACCTCACACCTGCAGCAGCTCTGCGAAGGAGAGGCAAGAAGAAGCAGACACAGCAGTTGAAGACGCCTCAAGAAGCATGGTCAGGCAGGAAGCCGGACGCCTCCCATCTCAAGGTGTTCGGTTGCACCGGGTTTGCCAAGGTCCAGGCTGGTGAGGGCCCTGGAAAGCTCGATGCAAGAGCACGAAAGTGTATTTTCATCGGTTACGACACCGCCCACAAAGCCTATCGACTGTGGGACCAAGGAGCCAAGAAGGTCATCCGCAGCAAAGACGTGGATTTCCACGAAATGTCTCTGAGTAAGGGAGAGCATCTCGAACTCGAAACGCTCTAGAACAGGGAGAGTGGCTCACTCTCCTAGAAGAGGGAGACGAAGCACCAGCACAATGGCATGGGATAGGTGCTGCAACAGGGAGAGGAGCTCGTGAAGATGACTCGGAGGAATCAGACTCTGATTCCGACGTATCCGATCCTCCGGAACATGAGGATGATGCCTCTCCCATCATCAACGACGAACCAGACCTCCAGCCTCTACATCAACAGCACCAGCCAGCAGGTTCAAGGAGCAGTTCACGCCTCAAAGTACCTCGGCAGCATTACGACGCAGATAGGGGTGAATGGACAGGCTTCAACTATTCATTCTTGGTTCAAGAGGAGCCAACGTCTGTCGCAGAGGCACTCACTCGGCCTGACAAAGCAGAGTGGGATGAAGCAATTCGCAGTGAACTCAGCTCCATTGAAGAGAATGGGACATGGGTGCTGGTGGACAGACCTGCCGGGGCTCACGTTGTGGGGTCCAAGTGGGTGCTGAAAGGCAAAAGGAAACAAGATGGCAAGATAGACAAGTACAAGGCACGGGTGGTAGCAAAGGGGTTCTCCCAACGGCCTGGCGCAGAGTACGATGAGACCTTTGCCCCAGTTGTGACGTTTGCCTCCATCCGGTCAATGCTCGCCATTGCTGCTGCCAAGAACATGGAGGTCCACCAGATGGATGTCAAGACAGCCTTCCTTTACGGCAAACTTGACAAGGAGGTATTGATGGAGGTTCCGGAGGGGGTTGATGCTCCTCAGCGCAAGGTGTGTAGATTGGTGAAGGCATTCTATGGGCTAAAACAAGCGCCAAGACTTTGGTACCAGGAGATGGACACCTTCATGGCCAAGGAGTCCTTCATGCACTGCGACAATGACCCTAGCATGTACGTGCATAAGAGTGACAAAGGGACTATGTTGGTCACCTTGTACGTTGATGACCTGATTCTATGCTCCTCTTCAACGCAGCTGCTAGACAATCTCAAGGGGCAGCTGAGTAGCAGATTCAAGATGAAGGACATGGGTCCTCTTGACTTCTATCTTGGAATTGCAATCAAGCGCGACAGAGCAGCAGGTACCATCAGCCTGAACCAGACAAAATACATCGACTCCATCCTCAAACGATACGACATGGCAGATTGCAAACCTGCCAGCACACCCATGGGCTCGGAGTGCAAACTCTCCACCTCCATGTCCCCATCAAACGAAGCGGAGAAAACTGACATGCTGGGCATCCCATATTAGTCTGCAGTGGGCAGTCTGATGTATGCCATGGTCGCCACCCGACCAGATATAGCCCATGCTGTTGGGCAGGTGAGCCGGTTTGTGGCCAATCCTGGTCCACTTCACTGGCAGGCCGTGAAGCGCATCATGCGCTACCTTCAGGGGACGCGGCACGTGGGGCTCCAGTTTGGAGGCATCGCTGGATCCGCATCACTCCGTCTCATGTGCTACACTGATGCTGATTGGGGAGGGAATATCGATGACAGAAAATCTACCTCCGGCTTTGTGTGTATGTTGAATGGAGGTGCAGTCAGTTGGGCAAGTCGCAAGCAAGAATGTGTCTCTCTGTCAACAGCTGAAGCTGAGTACATCGCCTTGGCTGAGGTGTGTAAAGAGATGCAGTGGCTATGAAGCTTGCTATCTAAGATGAAGGCACCACGGGCAACGGCGACGGTCATCAAGATTGACAACATGAGCAACATTGACATGTCAAAGAACCCCGTCCTGTCGAGGCGCACAAAGCACATCGAGATCCGCTACCACTACGCTCGAGACTTGGCCTACAAGCAGACAGTGGAGCTCGAGTATGTCGGTACCAAGCTCAACCGGGCTGACATGCTTACAAAGCCACTGGACAAGGATCTCCACCAGGCGGGCAGGCAAGGTATCGGCATGGTCAACGCAAGTGATGACGAATGATGATGGTCACTGACGCAAGGTGCAAGGGAGAGATTTGATAAATGTTTCTGCCCCTTGTTCAGTGTTGTAGGACGGATTAGGAATGCTCTGCCCCGTGTGGAGGTATGACCCCTAGATCCGATGTAGGGTGACTCAACTATGCTCTGTCTCTTGTGAGATATGACCTGTGAGTACACCATGTGGGTGAGTGGTTGCCCTGGCCATTTTGTTGATTTGGCCAAGTGAGAGGTCATGAGTTCGATCCTGGCCCCATGCATATCTTGTTTGTTGTGGAAGCTTCCAAGAAAGAAAGTCCGTAGCTTCTTGGACGCTACATGGTTCGTCTGTCACCTTGACACTTGGATGCTTATGTGTCAAGCTCACAGTGCAAGTCTATTGGTGACGTGGCTGGTTCAGGCCACTTCCCAGGAATGTGCTCTTGAGTTCTAGGACTGGAAAGACAGCTATAAAAGGACTTGTCTTGCATGCTGATCAATCAACCCTTGCTTGATGCTCTCTTGCGTATTGACGACTTGAGCTCATCTTGAGATGTACTGCTAAGGCGTTAGTACTCTTGAAGGTGAAGTGTATGCCTGATTAAGTTTGGGGTGCATGACACATGTCAACAAAGGAAGAAGGCCTAAAAACCTTTGTGAGCTTTTTCGGTTTCGCAGCTTCTCTGTCAGAGGTGGTTAGCTCAGTAGCTAACAAGCAGGTGCAGAGTGGCTGAAAAAGGCTCGAGAGCAGCGTCGTTGTACCGTGTGAAGATGTTGGTATACTCCAGGCGAACTCCGAGCATGATTGTTTGAAGTACCCAGTCGCCTCGCGGTGGCGCGCGACAGCTCCACGGAAGCTGCACAGCAGCTTCCGCCCAGTTGCTCTTGCAGTTGTGCTGTCAGCTGCAGCAGCAGCTCCGTCGCTGCGTGTGCAGCGGTGTCAACAGTGGCTGTGCGGCAGCTGCTGCTACTGCACGCTCTCTTGCTATTGTGCGCTGCAGCTGTTTCTGGCTGCCACCGCTGCGCGCTGCTGCTGCCACAACGACTGCCGCTGCTGCTACTGTGCCGCTGCCACTGCTGCCGCTGCTGCCGCTGCTGCACTGCTCCTGCCGACGCTGCTGCTGTGCTGCTACTGCTGCCGCTACTGCCACGTTGCTACTACGGCCGTTGCTGCAACGCTGCTGCTGCCGCCGCCTCTGTTATTGTTACTCTGCTACTACGGCTGTGGGGGGGCGGTTGCACGCACTGCCGCCGCCACACACCTCTGCGTGGCGGTACACGCCACTACTGCTGCCTCTGCAGCTGCGATCTCACGTGGTGGGTGGAGCGCGTTGAGGGCGACCGGCCGTCTCCAACAGACTCCACAAACTCTGCTGCAGCGGTGACTCTCACTGTTGCTGCTCTGCTGCGTCTCTCCTGCGCAACTCAGTGACAACTGTCTCACTACTCTGATACCATGAGAAAGTACGTAGAAGCTTCCTAGCAACGCAGCCGCTGACCGGGCGTCAGTGCTAGATCAGACGGTGACGACAGTCACAGTTCGTACACGCAACGTCAAGGGTTTGGCTAGGAGACACAAGACACAGTGTCAGAATGCTTCAATATAGCATATGCAGAGAGAAATGACAAATGACAGGTCCAAGGCATAAACACCTGCCGCCGCGCACGGCGGGTGGCGCACGCGGCAATCCCAGCGCAGCCCTAAAACCGGCCCAAAATCACTGTTTTGGCCATAACTCTACGCACACATGTCAGAATGCTACGCCGTCTGAACCTGGACGTGCAGAATCAAAAGACGAACGCAACGACTAGTCACATGCATGCATCCATTGATTGAGAATGAGCATACAATGCAAAAACATGCCAATACGCCTCATGGCTAGTCTGCCGAAAGAGGCCTGCAAGACGTATAAGACACAGCAAAGAGTCCCGGTGGCATCTAGGGCTCTGGAACAGTGGTTGGTCAGCTCCAAGCGGGTAGTCCGCCACCTGTCGTCGCGCCGGCATCACCATGGCCGCTTGCCTCAGGGATCTGCACGAGTATGGAGACGGCCGAGTGGTCATAGCAAACTGTACAGGAACGGTTCAAAGCACAACACATGGCAGCC
The DNA here is from genome assembly GCA_023375785.1 of Penium margaritaceum. Taxonomy (NCBI): domain Eukaryota; kingdom Viridiplantae; phylum Streptophyta; class Zygnematophyceae; order Desmidiales; family Peniaceae; genus Penium; species Penium margaritaceum. The sequence continues at coordinate 95,353 of SZWC01005560.1, forward strand.
GCCTGGTGGCTGATGGCGTGTGAATCCACCAACCATCAGTGCTCCGGCGCCAGCTGGGTCCGCATCAGGGATCTGCACAAGCGTTGACACGGCCGAGTGGTCACAGAATGTTGTAGAAACGGATGGAAACAGCTCACATCACAACAGAAGTGTCACATACCATATCAACGTTTTGATCTTGTCCGGTCGACTTCTCGAAGATGTCGGAATTGTGTAAAACCTTGCCCCTTCATGATCTAAGCCTCCCCGACTTCTTGGTTGAGCTTCTTGAGACAACCACCCATGACTTGACCTCGCAGGAGTCGTTCTGTTCGACCGTTGTTTAAGAGCGGACATATTCCTCATTCTAATTTTCGTCATCTTATGTTTTTGGTTGAATGTTATTGAAATTTTAATGGAACCACACTCCCTCCGTAACACAATTTATTCATCTGTCCCAATTCCCGGAATTGTCTTCGGTTGTGCACTTCATCCTTGTGAACCATCCACAATTTTCTTGATTTAACAGTTCACCCTCAGCGATTTCAATGTCTTGAAACGTGTTTATGTATCTTTTATTAACAAATTGTCGTGGAAAGCTTGTTACAATGTTATAGTACACGGACATGGCTTTCACTCTAAAGGAAAAACTTGCATGACACAGATAATGTTGGACATGGAGTTACCAAATAGGGATTTCAAGATGTTTTAGTTTCATCGAGACTTCTGTTGGCGCAATGTGTATCCCAAATTGTTCTTACTTATTGTGTAGGGTCATGTAATTATCTGTAAACTGATTGGTGGTAAGCAGAAAATCTTCTGATTGCTGGCGTCAAAATGTGGGATCCTTGCATTAACATCGACTCTGTTGAAAGGAGGCGTTTGTAACCGAATGCTCTGTACTGATCCCGAGAACGTTCTTGGTTTTGCCGTGGGCCTTCTAGCTTCGAGAGAAGCCCTATGTTGGGTTCACGTGCAGCGCGGAGTCCTATCCGGGGTCCGCCTAGCGCCAAAGCCAATCATGGGTTCGGCGCGTTTTCGCGCCGAGCCCATGATAGGGTTTTGTCTCCGAAACCATCGCCACCAGCACGCAATCGCAGGACTTAGTCGCTCGCGGCGAATCGGCTCGAGCCACAACCACCATGGTCCTCCGCCGGCAAGGTATTTGACATTCCGATCCCGCAGCAAGCCATCCGGCGGGCCTGCAAATTCCAGATTTTCCCATAGAATTGACGGATCACGAAGGGCGAGCACAGAACCGCCGGTTCTAACCATTTTTCCGCTAACAAGTGTTTTCTTCTTAAGTCTTACTTGCACGACACCACTTCGTGTGCTTTGAAATGATATTAATATGAAGAATTTTCATCCTATGACAAGGAAAAAGCATAAACACTTTCCATGTCAATAAAATCTATAAAAGTTTGCAAACTATCCACAATTTTCATTTAAATCAACAAGTATGCATTATAACATACATGCATTCATGGAAAAACCTGTAAGGAATAAACGTTTTGTAAATACAACAACTAATATCCAACAAAGATATAAATTCGTATTGATTTAGTTTTTGAATCATGATATTCAAACATATTCACCTCCAGAAAATATATAAAAAATAAGAGAAACCAATTATCATACATATATTAATACAAGCATACATGCATATCAACTTGTACGTATTTTTTAAGCATTTAATTTTACAAGAAATTTCTTTGCATGAATATGGCTTAAACCATAGTTCTAAATAAGGTAAAAGGACAATACTACATATATGTAAAGTGGATATTTATTTTATTATAAACATAATGAGATCGAGATGTAATTTAATCTAGATATAAATATACTTATAAATTTATTTATAGTTTATATTAAAGTATAAATATAGATTTTAATCATTATATGGATATATAGAGATGTAAATAAAGATATATATGAATAAATAAAAATATAACTACGGGTATACATAGATGTAAAGAGAGATGAAGAAAATTTGGCAATGTGTATACATATATAGATGATATGATAACAGCTTATGATAGATATAGATATAGGATTAGATTCAGATGTACATTTATATACATATGAAATATGGATATTGATGTACACATTTATATAAAACAAAGAAGATTCAAGTTATAGACATACACAAATATATATAAATATATAGATTTCTAAGTGTGAGTATATGAATAATAACATAAATTGATTAGCATATATATATAATTATGTAAATAAATGAATCTTTATGTAATGATATAAAACAAGATCAAGCTAGTGATGTAGGAATAAAAATCTCCTTAAGAATCTTTATAGATGATTAAACTAATACATCCTCATTCTAAGCATATTGTTTTATGTACATGCATACATTTACAATATATTTGTTTGTATATAAATATGGTCATACTTATATATATTTTCACAAATGAAATTCCTTTTATACTTCTATCTTAATCTTTATCTTTGTTTATATTCACATATAGATTGATAAATTGGGTTCCTTCATGTTTCATTACCTACATCCACAATTATATCAATATCATATTCGTTTTTAGATATAAATATTTATTAGGCTCATGATATGGTTATTGGTTGATAAGAATATGTATTAGTTTATTTTAAAAAATTTATTAGTCCAAATAATGCCTTTTTTACATATGTAAATGTTTTATTCATGTATGGAAAATATGTGTAGAAACATGTGGAATAAAGAATTTCTAAATTCTGTTTTTCATGATTATATGGTTCCATATAGAAATATTTCATCACAAACATGGTAATATATATGAGTTTACTACATCAATATTCCTATCATTTGAAACATGCAAGTATGTTTGCACACATCCACGTTCATGCCTGTGAATAATGTAAGTGATGTTTATCATTTGATTATTTGTTGTGATAACATTTCTTGTTGTGTTTTCTTGAGATTTTTATGATGAAAACTTCTTAACATTTAGATCATTCCATCCCAAAAATGGTGCTGTCGTGGAGGTAATACTTTAAAAGATTCTTTTGTGAGGAAAAGCGGTTGGAACATGCGGTTCTGTTCTCTCCCTTGGTGATCCGCAGGCTCTATGGAGATTCCTACACTTCGTGGACCTGCCGGAAGGCTTGCTGCGAGATCGGATCGAAGACCTTGCCGGCGGAGGACCAAGGTGGTTGTTACTCCAGCCGATTCGCCGCGAGCGACCAAGTCCTGCGACTGCGTGCTGGTGGCGAGGGTTTCGGAGTCAAAACCCTATCATGGGCTCGGCGCGAAAACGCGCCGAGCCCATGATTGGGCTGGGCGCTAAGCGGACCCTGGATAGGACTCCGCGCTGCACGTGAACCCAAAATAGGGCTTCTCTTTCTAGCTTCCGAGCCCAAGGGACCGGCGTCATTTGTTCCTGAACCAGAGTGGCCCACATGTTCGGAGCACCCATGTTGTGACAACAAGATTTTTGTGTTCGCTGTCGGTGTGCGTTGGATCGACACTTGAACAGTCAATCTGTCAATCGAAATGCGATCGTTTGGTCTTCTAGTCCACAATGACTGGCGAAGCCTTTTCAAAAGATTGAAGGTATGAGGAGGGCTCGAAAGGTCATCACCATGGATTTCTTCAAGGGTCTTTTAATGCTTCAACGTGTGTATTGTGTTTCCCGATTTTCATCGAATGGGCTCCTCCGATTCCTACTCTTCAGATCTCCCGCCTGACCTCAGGGTGGCAAGTCCAGGATTGTTGGGCCGATTCCCTGTCACAAGGAGTTCAGTGTATAGCTGTTGTGCTAAACTTTAGCGAGGAGTTTGATGCGGGTTCGAGGGGAGAGGGCGACGTGATGTATTTCCAGATAACTATCTCACACCGGTTTCAAATTCCGGATTGGCGGTTTCAGTATTGCTGCCTTGACCCGCCAGCTGTTGGGACAGCTGTGGCTGTTGCTAGTCCAATCACAAGCATTCTGTTCATCGCGCACCAGGCACAGCGGCCTTACCATGCACATGGCCAAGTTAGCACCTAGCCGTCTTCGAGAGGCAGGGAAAAATGATATGTTTGGAACCACCGCCAAACCACTGGCCCCCTACGCGCCTGCTCGACGACGCCAGCCATGGACCCCCCTCAGGATCTCGTTAGGACACCATTTACTTTGGTCGCTGCTGGCTTCTTTACACTAGACTGTGGGCATGTGTATGCCCCTCGTCATGACTGACCTGTTTGCTTGTCATTCCTGACTCGTCTTGTAAGACGTGGCTCAGTGTTACCGTCCATTCCCCGAAGATGGGTAGCGATGATAAACATGATAATCTACAATCCAGCCATATTGTAAAGTCACCCTCAGGGCAAGCGGCAGACAGCGCATGAATCGTTCTCTAAACTTTGACCAATGGTTATATCGTCGTCAAAAAGATTTCAGGCAGTGCTCTCGAAATTTTCGTCTCTCATAGAGGTGGTGTTCCTCTCAAATGGCTCGACCGCGGTCGAGAGTCCACGATTTGTCCTGGGGACGCATAATCTGGTCGTGAGGTTTGTTAGATATGTAACCGACTTCGAGGTCTTTTTTTTGGTTTTTATAGATGGTCCGGGCTGAAAACACCCACCGGGCTCCCTTAGACTCCACCGACTTCGAGGTCGGTGGTCGACCTTTTGAGAAGGGTGCCGGAAAATCTCGCGTTCCCAAACAAGTCCTTAGAAAGGTTCCTAGAATGTGTCTTTCCGTATGCATGCTGCAGTGCACGATTTATGGCCCCAGACCGTGAGCTTCTCACGTGGACTCCTGGGCAAGCTCGACTGGTCAGGAACCGCCGAGGCCCAACTTCGATCGAGTGTGGGCGAGCAGGCGGGTACAAGCTTCCTGAACGGCCTCCAGAAGCATCCTGGAAATGTCTAGATACCCCGGGCCAGTTCGACTGACTTCGCTTCTCACACTTGTGTCGTCCGGATGAAATCTCCTTCGGCATGGTTTCATGTTTCATGGTACGAAGCACACTCCTCGTGAAGTCCCAACCCTTTCGGCAACGCAGGTGTTCATGATCCAAGTCATGCCCTCTTCTGTCGCCCAGCTCCCACCTCCATCACGACTGCCGTCTGCTGCTACGATCGTCTGCCTGCCTGCTGGCTCATCATCCTCAAGTTGGATCGCGAGCATTGGCCGATCAGAGATTGTTGTGTTCGTGGGGCGTTAAAAACCAGCTGAAAGGCGACCAGGGACAGGGACTTGGCAGGTGGTTTAAGATACGAGAGAGATTACCCCATTGCTTAGCCTGGGACACTTGGGTTCTGCTAGACTCATCGCCAGGCATGGGGAAGGGCAAAGCCTCCACTCCAGCAGCCCCCTCTGCTCCAACAGCAGGTTCGTCCACAGCTGCAGGAATGGAGATTGCTCCAGCGTCCAGAGATCCCACGGGTGCTGCGCTCATGGCACCTGCTGCATCCGGCTCTGTGGGCACAGTCGCTGCATCGGCGGCAGCAGCAAGGGAAGCCAACCTGACTATCAAGCTGGGCTCGTGGCAGTACACGCGAGCTCTTGCTGGCGTAGTGTGGGAAGTGCTGACTCAGCGGAGGGCCACGCAGAAGCTCGGGCCTGCCAGCTGGGCATGCCACGAGAGCATACGTGGCAAAACCGTAATCGTGACTGGCAGCACTAGCGGCATCGGCCTGGAGACAGCAAGGTGACCGGTGCTTGTTTGCTGCTCCTCATCGTTATGCACTTCCGCTTCTTCTTCCATTTCCTCGTCCTCTTCATCTCCCACCTTAGAGGGGAGGGGATGTACACTGGACAGGAAGGAGCGCCTTCTGTCAACCCCCCCGCCTGCCCCTGCCTGCTCCTCCACATCCCC
>SZWC01005561.1:0-57936 GCA_023375785.1 Penium margaritaceum
ATCAGCATCGTGTGGGTTGAGACAGCACGGCAGTTGGCTGACTTCCTGACCAAGGCACTGAAGCGCGACTCGTTCAAGAAGGCTGTGAGTTTGGTCGGCGTACGTCCTTGAGTGGCTCTCTCTTTGTCTCTGCCTACGTCTCTGCATGCCTTGGGGGAGTCTGGATGTTGACCGTGTCCCTGTCCGCTCATGTGCACTACGCCTGTGAGTCATGGGGGAGTGTTGGTTTTTTCGCATCTCTCATTGTGCTCTGTTGTGTCCTCCCGGCTTATGTACATCGGCATGCAGATGACTGACGGCGAGACTCGACGCTGATGGAGTGTCATCCGGTGGAGCCCACGCACGCTGAGGTCTTCTCGCAGTTCGCTGGAGCCTCCTCTCTCAGGCGACGCGCTCAGCTCCATCGGCAGGCCTCCTCGGCGGTCGTGCTGCCGGCGGTCATTGACACCGCAGTTGCTGCTTGCATGCGTCCAGCACGTCCCATCGCGTCTGCATCGTCATGCACTGCCTAGGGTCCCAGTTGCATGTTGCATGGCCCTGTTTGGCAGCATTAACCGTTGTGGGCACTATCTGGGTTTAGGCTGCCATAACTCCTCGCTACTATTTTTCTAGCAGATTCTGACCGCACGGCTGCGTTCGCAGCGTCGGTATTATGGTATGGTCCAGTTTTCAGGCAAAACGGANGAGAAAACCTGCCAGCCTGAACTGAGCTATTTTTCTGATTGGCTGTTGAACTGATTAACAAGCTCTACAGAGCTGGGGGGGGCCTAGAACTTGGAGGGGTCTCCCATTGTTGTTCATTCTTCATTCCTAATCAGTCATTGTCAGTTTTCAGCTGCTTTCTGGCGCTAACTCTGGCGCGCGCGCTTCTGAGTAACAAAACCCAGAGCTTCCAGACTTAGACTCTAGAGCAGCAGAATGAGGGGGCAGCTGACCTAAGCAACGAGCGTGGAAGTCCGCACGCTGCATCAACAACGCTGCTGCCCCAACATGCTGCATAGTTTCCTTTTGGAGGGGGGTGGGAGAGGGGGAGGGGGGGTGTGGATTTTGTTTGCGATGTCGTTCTTTTTGTAGTCCTTCATTCTTGGTGTGATGAATGTAGGTTTGTAGGGGTTTTCTTGCGCGTTGCCAGAGAATATAATTTTTTCGGCCCATTGGGGCCAACAAAATGCTACCGATTTTTTTTCCATCCGTCGTGTGCGATGTCGATTATGCCAACATCGTTGTCAATGACGACGATGATGTCGTCCTCGTCAGCAACGTCGTCATAGTCAATAACGATGACATCGTCATCGTCGAGACAAACGACGATGTGCGAATATAATGTCGCCGCCCCTCGGGCCACAGGGAGGGAGAGGGGGGAGAGGGGGAGGGGGAGGGAGAGGGAGAGGAAGAGGCACAGGGGGAAAGGGAGGGTGGTGGAGGAGGCGGAGTGGGAGGGGGAGGGGGGTGGGAGGGGGGGTTGTGGATTTTGTTTGCGATGTCATTCTTTTTGTAGTCCTTTGATCTTTGTGCGATGAATGCAGGTATGTAGGGGTTTTCTTGTGCGTTGCCAGCGAATATAATCTTTTCGGATTGTCACAATATTTTTTTCATATGGAATGTACATGAAAGTCTCGGATGAGTACCCATTTTATTGGGCCTCATGGCAATGAACCCCCAAGCGATTAGAATACAAGAGAAACATTGGTCAAATTATTTACAAAACAAGTTGTTCTTTAATTTGTATATTTAGTAATGTTTTCCACCATTTCACAATTGGGACATCCTTCTTTTATTACACAATGTTTACTTAGTGAAATAATGTCACCGGGTATTTTGTATTGTGTAGTTGTGGCAATGGAAGACATTGACCTAAACAAAACCCACGTACAAAAGTAGCACTGTTTCTAAAATAGCACACAAAAATAGCCACCCCTGAAAGAGCACACAAAAATGTCCACATGGAGGCGAACTCCAGCTGCGAAGGGAGAGGAAGCGAACTTCATTTTGTGAGGTGCGAACCTTTGACACTAGGGTACTGTTCTGACATCGGAGATTGACGCCTCTTTTACCTACACGAAGGCTAAATTGACTTTTCTTGGAAAGAAAGAAAATGGTGATGCGAAATAGATGGGCGACCAAATTTTTGCGAGGGCCCTCTGCTTATGTGGCATCACCTGCGCGCGATGGCTATTTTTGTGTGCTTCTTCGCGAGTGGCCATTTTTGCGCTGGCCATTTTTGTGTACTACTTCAAACGGTGGCCATTTTTGTGTGCTCGTACAGTGAGCGGCCATTTTTTTGTGCTATTTGACGGGGTGGCTATTTTTGTGTGCTCGTACAGCGACGGGCTATTTTTATGTGCTACTTTAAAAACCATGGTAAAATTGCATTTTTCTCGGTTTTTATGCGTTTCTCTTGTCCATCGAGGGCGATCAAGCTTCGAGGCTGATGGGGTTGGATGGTGTCTTTTGAGTGAGGAACGCGATTACGTGATCGACATTACAGGACTCGAACGTCACATTTAGCGAAATCCAATCTCCGTTGATGCATCTAAGGATAAAAAAGATTTAGGTCGTTCATTTCCGGTAAAATATTCCGTTTCTATCTTTTATTTAGGCGGGACCAGGCGGAAGCCCCATCACGTGATCTATGGAAACACACCGCAAGTTCTCAAAACGTTGGGTCTTAATCCAAAGTCGGTAGACTGCAGTACAGCCAGAATTGCGGGAAAGAAGAACCTGCTACAGGTTTTGCCGTATTCCACCAACCAATTCAAAAGCCCACTTTCAAAGGATAAAACATGTCGAGTGGAACTTGAATAATTCGCGAAGATAAGGTGCGGAGAACAAGACTATTCGAATAATTAGGACAAATGGATAAAATGCATTATGTGTACTTTGATGTCAAGTGTAGAACAGTTGCAGAGTATATATAAAATAACAAGAATCACAGTGATGCATGTTGGGGCTTTGGCGTTTAAGCAGAGCGACACGTGAGACGTCACGCGATGAGTGGTCGCTTCGAGAATCTCCGCAAAGAAGTCAAGGGTCTTGTTATGCCGAACAGAGCGTATATGGCGAACAAGTAGAAGTTGCGAGGCACAATGCGATTTAAAATTTGGGACACTTGAGCAACTTATAATTAGCAATAAGTGTACTTCGATGACAAGTGTCGAAATTATCAAATATATATGTGCAAGTGTCTAGTTACAAATGAGGTAGAATCGGGGTCGTTGGGTCGACGGTAAGGATGCGAGATGCATCCTTATAAATCGAGATATGTCTCGATGCGTCAAGAAGTCGACCGAAAGGTCGTGACACTTCTGTCGTGGATTTGTGATAATGCCCAAGGTTGTCAGGAAGTTCTCGAAGGTTCACCTAAGGGCGAGAGCAGTTGGCCAAATTGCCCTCGGCCGTCCGGGTGAAAATCAAGGTCTCGAGACGCGAGGTGGGCTATTTGTGTAATAACAAAAATGTCCACTCCTGAAGATTAGGGACTCGTGTGCGTCCGGTACGTAACACTCCCTCCCCTTTTGGCACCGACGTCCTGGCGCGCGTGTAGATGTGGCCCATTGACGACGGTAATAGCAATCGATTAGGTGATCCACATCTCGCAGGTTGTCATATGGTTCCCAACTGGTATGAGTAGTGTCGTAGCCGTGCTACTCGACAAGATATTTTATTGTCTTGCCACATCGTTGATGATCAAGGATGCCCTCGATGACATATTCTGTATCCTCGTCCACTTGTACAGGAGGAGGGGGAGGGACATCCCTGCCGGGGAAGTTCTCTCCGGGGCCTTTGTAGTGCTTTAGTTTGTTGATATAGAACATCGGATGAACTTGCATCGTGTCTGGGAGTTTGAGTCGCGCAACCACGAGGTCTTGCATGCGCTCGATCTCAAACGGTCCTAATCACCGGGGTTTAAGTTTCAAACAGTCGGCTCCGCGGAATTTGATGTTGGCCAAGTTGAGGACTTTGTCGCTACCGACAAAAGCATCCTCGCTGTGATTTCGGTCAGCTGCTCGTTTCATCGCCGCTTGTGTCTTCCCGAGAGTCTACCATGTTTCTTCCTAAATGGTGGAGAAGTCTCAGCGTTGGACGTCAATCGTTGGAATGTTGCTTTGTGTGTGGAGTTCTGCTCATGTGGCAAGAACTTTGCAATATACCACTTCAAACGGAGTTTTAACTGTTTCGATGGAAATCGCTGAATTTTATGAGATTTTGGCAATTGGGAGTTTTTGTGCCTAACCTGTCTGGTGAGGTTTGCATAATGTTCGGAGATTTTTTTCGAGCGGCTGATTGGTTCGCTCCATTTGGCCATCGGTTTGAGGATGGAATGCCGTTGAAAGTTGAGTTTGGCTATCGTAGCGAGTCATCAATTCGTGCCAAAAACGACTGGTGAATCGACCGTCCCTGTCGCTCGTGATGGTTCTTGGTACGCCATGTATCTGCACGACGTTGTTTAGAAATAGTCGTGTTGTTCCTTTGGCGGTGACTGTGGTCGTCGTTGGAATACATTGGGACATTTTGGAAAACCTATCGACAACCACGAGGATTGTGTCATATCCCTCGGGCGAGAGTGGTAATCCCGTGACAAAGTCCATGGAGATGTCAACCCATGGTTGCGTCGGAATAGGGAGTGGTTATAGGAGTCCGGGTGGCGGCGTGTGACAAGCTTTTCTATGTTGACACGTGTCATTGCACTTGTAGAAGTTGACCAAGTTGAGTTGCACCTTGTCCCACAAGTAGATTTTTGCCAGCTTATTCATTGTCTTTTCCTCTCCAAACTGTCCACATGGACTTGTGTCGTGGCATTCTTCGAGTAGCATGCGGTGAATTTCGATGTTCGGGGGAACGGCCACCTGGCGAGTGAATCGTCGCCGCCAATAGGGTGCATTGTACCAAAATTTTGCCATGTTGTATCCGCGATGCTGGTCATAGCCTAGTGTGAACGGCTGCTGAAGATATGGATCTTGCTGCAGCTATAGTGTTGTTGTCTCAGTCATCAGATTTGGTCGACGGCTAAGCGCATCTGCTGGGTTGCTTTTGCCTGGCCGGTACTCGATATCATAGTTGGACCTGGATTCATGGAACTCCACCCATCACATTCGACTGAGGTTCGGCTATGTCTTCAAACATTTGAACTCATGGTGGTCGGTACGTATGATGCATCGGTGGTACTCTAGATAACACTGCCACGTCTTAAATGTATATACGATCGCCAGCATTGCTTTCTCGCGTATGGTGTAGTCGAGTTCCGGCCCTCGCAGCTTTCACGACATGTATGCAACCGGTTGCTCGTCGTTTCCATGGTCTTATAAGAGAACTGCCCCACTCGATCTGAGGCGTCCGTAGCCATGACAAAGTCAACCGCTGGATCGGCTAATCATAGGGTCGGTGCCAAGGTCATAGCGTCCTGCAAAGCGGTGAACACTTCTTTTTTGCTGTCTCCCCACCGCCACTCTTTTTCTTTCCGAGTAAGGTCAAAGAGAGGCCCTAACACTTGGGTGTAATCCCGTACAAATTGCCAATAGTAACTGCAGAAGCCGAGGAAATTTTGAGCATCTCAAACATTGGTCGGCGTTGGCCAACCTGCGACTGCTGCCACTTTTTTGTGATCCATGGTGATTCGTCCGTCGATGATGAGGAGACCTAAAACTTGATCGAACAACGGCCGAAGTCGCACTTTGAGATTTTTCCGAAACATTTCTCTCTTTGTAAAACTTTGAGAAAATTTTCACGATGCCCATCGTGCTCTTTTGGAGTGTGACTGAACACCAGGATGTCGTCGAGGTACACCACAACAAAATCGTCAAGGTTCAGGCAAAATATATTATTAATTGCCACCATTAATGCCCTAGGGCATTCGCAAGTCCAAATGACATTACCGTGAACTCGAAATGCCCATAGCGAGTTTGGAATGCCATCTTCTCGATGTCAATGTCTGCCACAGAGATCTGGTGAGAATGGTTGCGTAAGCCAAATTTGGTGAAGATTTGAGCCCCTCAGAGTTGGTCAGAAAGTTCGTAAGCTCGGATTAAAGGGCAGCGTTTCTTTATGGTAGTGTCCTTCAATGCCCAGTAGTTCATGCACATCTGCATTCTATCAATTTGTTTTTTTACGAGCAGTAGTGGTATAGCATGTGGTGACGGGGATGGGCGGTTGAACTCCTGATCGAGCATCTTGTCGAGTTGCTTTTTCAACTCGGTCATTTTGTGATCGCTCATCTGATAGGTCCCTCAAACTGTGGGTCGGCTGCCTGGCTTCAACTCGATATGATGGTCGATGTCCCGTCGAGGTAGTAGAGTTTTTGGTAGTCCGTCGGAGAAGGCGCTCGCAAACTCTTGGATGAGTGGTGTGAACTCTCTGGGTACCACTGGGTGCGTTGTCGATGTCAATGAGGCTAATGAGGCCGATGAGGGTGGTGAGTCAGCTGCTGCCACTATCACTTCCTCTATTGGCTTGAGATGTATGAGCCACGCATGAGCTCCTCGTCGTATGCAGTACTTAGTCACGTTTACCAGTATCGGTTGCACAATTTATTACTTTTTAACTACCGCAACTCCCTCTACTACTTCCACTTCTACAAATTCAACTGTCGTCTTCTGTCCTATGTACAGAATTTTTCGATTGGCATCGTTGATTTTTGCGCAGACGTCATTGTTGTTTTGTGTCGGTATAGGAAATATTGTCCGAGAATGATATTGTGTTCACTCATTGGACAAGATCTCCAGACCGTTACATCCCATAGATCCCCAACATGTAGTCATACTGGTTCTCAAAGTCTATGTGTTTGTAATCTCCCACCGATAGATTTTCCTCCAGCCACTCCTGGTTTGGTCCGCAAACCCAGCTTGTGAACCATGACCTTGCTTACAAAACTATGAGAAGCTCCTCCATTCAATAGTGTCGGTACCATTCTCTGACTCTTGCATCCTCAAGACTGGAACTTTAGCAGTATCACTGGTTGGTCATCCTCGTGTCCATCGTCAAACTTTGCAATCGTATAAATCCTTACTAGTGTCATAGGCCATTCAGTTGGGTGATCGTTCAGTGCAGATCGTTCCTCATGGATAAGCATGCACATTTCCCTCCTGCCTTTTGTTGTTTCCCAACTCATTTCTTTATGACTTTCCCCCATTTTGGGCCTGTTGCTTGCTTCGACAGTTGCGAGCAATGTACCCAACATTTCCTTTGTTGTAGCAAGTGCGCATATCTCTCTAGACGATGGTGTCCACTTCCATTGGTGTTTAGGATTCCATCGACTGGCTTTCTCCGTTCCACAATTATTGTGGTCGGGAGGTTGCCAGTTGCAGGATTCCTGGATCCGAGTGTTGAAGTCGGTCTTGTCGATCCTTTCTACTGCTACGATCATCCGTGGCAAGTCATTTTGAATACCAAAAGTGTTGATTGTCTGTCGGATGTCTCGTATGAGGCCATTGTTGTAGAGAAAATAAAGTTCGCCTGGGGCGATGTCTACGCCGATGATGATCTCGCAGAATCTACGTGTGTACTCTGCTTGACTACTGACAGAGACGTTGAAGCTTGTACAGTGCGTCATACTTCTCGTTCATTCGTCTGAACTGTGCAAGCATCGCACGCGAGAATTTGTTCTAGTCGGTTGGTGGCATCAGCCCCTCTTGCCAGAGTGGGTTGATCTGCTCCAAGGGTAGAATGCCTATTGTCGGCGATATGAGATGGACGCAGTTAGCCGTTGATGATGCCCCATTGGTCTCGTGCTACTGTTGGATGACCTTTAGATCGGACCACCAACTTAGCGTTGTGCCACGCAAAAGTGCGGCCACGAGGTCAATCATTTTTTGTTCGTCATTGACCCAAGTAGTAGTGAAGTACACCTCTAAAAGCGCCAGCCACATCCGAACCATTAGTCCTTCAACATTTGCGGGATCGAGAGGCTGTGGTGGAGGCGGACAATTTTTGGGTGCACACAGGAGTTGGGTATTTCTCTCGACGAGCACCGCTTCTTGTGCGTTTGTGTTGCGAAGAGCCTCCATTACGACGTTGAGTTGTTGGAGTAGATGGTTGTTGATCCCCTTGAGCACATAAATGTGGTTTGCCAGTTCCTCATTGATCCACGCCTGTCATCCGATGTAACCCGTTGTCCCTGCTATCTTCATCGAGGCTGTCGGTAGGGACAGCTGGTTCACCGCTGTTGGATCCATGGCCAGGTTGGTCATCAGAGCCATAGGGGTTGATCCTGCTGCCGCAAAGCCTGCCACGCTGGCGTTTACTACTGCTTTGGGGTTCGCGTGCATAGGCACGTTCTGCTCCTCTATCGCCAAAGTCATCGTCGAAGAGCCGCTACTGGTCGTCGGGTGTGCTCGCCCGCTTCACGTCATAGTCGAAAGTCTGCAAAGTCTTGATGTGCGAGATGTGTTGATGGCTTGTGCGAGGTAGTCCTCCGGATGGGTAAAGTAGTCGGATGCCTCTCCAGCACCGATGAGCTATGATACGAAGTGTCATTCCGAAGAGAGCGTAGATGGTGAACAGGTAGACGTTGCAAGACAAAACACAATTGAGAATTTGGGACACTTGAGCAATTTGTAATTAGCGATAAAAAACTACTGGTGCTAGATGTACTTCGATGACAATTGTCAAAATAATCAAACATACATATACAAGTGTCCAGTTCCAAATTAGGTACCCTACTACCTGATGATTTCCATTATGTAGAGGCCGCTAATTTAGTAATCTTTGATTTCGGCGTCGGGTTTATATCCTTGGTGTTTCTTTAAATTCGTCAAAAATGGGGGGGTGCCTGTTTAAATTCGACGAGGGGTCCGTGTCAATTTCTTTTATTCGGCGAAGTCGGATGGCCGTTTGACGGATGGCCGCCATCGTGTCAGATGCGCGCAAGTCGTGAGTTGTCATCGCCGACGCGGGAAAATGTATTTCGCTGCAACGGCCAATCACGACAAAGACGCAGCCAATTAGGGATAAAGGCGGGGAAGAGACGCGCATGTAGTGCAGTCTACCCAGCCAATCTCCTTTCACTTTTCGTAGTCGACAATCACCTACGATGGACCGGTACCTGCAGAAGGTGTCGTCCGAAGAGCGCGCACGTCGCATCACGCAGGCTACTCGTCAAGGTCCTGCAGCTCATACGCCACCACCACGCCGTCCAGTGGGGAGGCCGCGCAAGCCAGTCACGCTCACGTTTGACAACACCGAGGAACCTCGCATGCCAGTGCATGATAATTCCACGTACGCTGACCGCAGGGACACTGTCCCCACTCCAACGCCCCTATCCCTCCCGTCGTCCATCCCTCTCGTGTGGTGCCAGGTGACGTCCACCGGTGGTTCTCAGTCCACCGTCAACTGCACCGTGACCACCCGGCCGTGTCCTCCAAGGACGTCTTGGAAGTACAGTCCAGGTGCGGGACCCTCTGGCACTTCGGACATCCCCAGGGGAAGCTCGCCACCCCCTGAGAGACGTCGTCCAAGTGCGGCCAAAAAGGGGAAGGCTCGAGCCATGTCACCGGTCAAGCATCCACAGCGGGAGCCTCCAAGAACAAGGCTCCGTACAGGAGTGCTGTTCATCAACGACTCCGTCAACAACAGCCATGGCCACGGCAACATCAGCGACAGCAACAGCAGCAACAGCGACAGCATCTACGACAAGGACGAGTCGTCGTCCACATCCAACGGCCAGGACAGCGACGACTCAACCGATACGCTGGGAAATTGCTTTTCCACACTGATGAGGTCGAGGAGGAGGATGTCGTCGTGTAGTGTCTTTAATGAAGTTATTTTGTCTTTTTTACTCTCCGCTTCTTTGTCCCTCTCGAGCCCTCACATATGTGTTTCGCCGAATTCGAACTTGTCGCACGACTGCCTGAAAAAGACTCCAAAAAAAGACAGAACAGGACACATAACATTATAGAACATCATAGAATGCCCTAAAATGAAAATGTTATAGTAACACTTTAAATTCGATTATGAAGCATCACAATTAATTACATGCCTGTTTAAATTCGTTCAAATGTTCAATTCGGCGAAATTCGATCACATAAAAAACAGTTAAAATCGAAATCATCAGGCAGTAGGGTATAGTCGGGATCGTTGGGTCGATTGTTGAGGGACGCATGTGGAGTCGCGTTGTGAGTGGTGGGATTTGGGAATCTCCATCCAGAAAGAGCGGGGCTTTGAGGATTGATGGTGAATATGTAAGATGCAACTTTATAAGTCGAGATATGTCTCGATGCATCGAGAAGTCGACCGAAAGGTCGTTACACTTCTGTTGTGGATTCGCAAGAGTCATCCAAGTTGTCAGAAAGTCCTGGAAGGTATACTGAAGGACGAGGGCATTTGGCCAAATTACCCTCGGTCGTCGGGATGAAAATCGGGGTCTCGCTACGGTGGGTTGTTTGTGTAATAACAGAAATACCCACTCGGAAAGATTAGGGTCTCGTGTATGTCCGGTATGTAACAGGTTTCGCAAACATCAAGGCATACTTCTATAAAATTCTAGTATCGTTAAGAAGTCGATCAAAAATCATCGAAACATTGATATAGTTTGCAATACTTCTCTTGTTCCTTCTCAAAAGTGGTCGGAAGTGTCGGAACCTTCGGAAGCAAAACATTAGAGGTCTAGGTTAGTGGCCAAAATGCCCTTGGCCGAACAGTGTAAATATCCCAAGGTCGACGTGTGCTGGGCCATGAGTGTATAGACAAAAATGCCCACTTGCGAAATTTATGGACTCGTGTACTTCGGGGTGGTAACAAAGCAACCATTATAGTTGAGCGACCTAGAGTTTGTTTATCCACATCCACCAATTGGTTAAAAAGATGGGTACGCGTAGGGATTACACACGAAATTTGAATGTGTGTATGTCCTATCCGGCGCTCGGACGAATAGAACTGCCTTGCTTGACGTCGGAAGAATAAGGATCCCTTGTCTGGGGTTCGGAAAATACGACTACCGTACCCACGAACAACGAGGAAGAAAAACATGTCAACACTACATGTGATGGAACATTGACATGCTGACATCAACACCTTCTTTTAACATCCACAGATCACTCTTTCGAGGGGTTTGTGAATGTTCAAGGGGGGGGGGGGGTGCGTGTGGTTTGCATTAGGGGTCCGAGACTATCCATGCATTGAAAGGGAACATGCTGGGCACGCTACCGTAGGGTCCAGCATGAGCCCGTGAAAAACGTAAATCCTAAAACCCCGAATGTAATTCAGGGTAGGGTTGACTAAGGGTTACATGTATAAAAATGGGGGTTTGCATCCTAGGAAAAAATAGAACGAGCGTTTTTGCTCGACCTTGAAAATGGGTGTTTCGCTTGATCGTGATTCTTGTGTGGGAGCGAGAATCGCGGGAAGGTTGACATGGCCCATCTTACTTCGCTCGATCAGTGGCACATGCCATTGATCGAGCATGGTGAAGCGAGTGGGCAGTCTGGTTCTAGTTTTTAAACCACTGGACGGGGAAGTCTTAACGTACTGATCTTTGATTTCGTTTTTTTCAAAATTGTAATTTCTGTGCTCCTTGATTTCGTACACGGTTTTTAACAAAGGAGTTATTTAGGTTGTTCCTTTAAATTCGTTCAACGAAAAAGTCGAATCTTTGATTTCGACGATCCATCTCGAATCCACTCGTGATCGAGGGCAAACGAGGGTTGCCCTCGCTGTCGAGCGAGGGTCTGGCCACCGGATGTGCGCAAAACATGGCGCGCGCCCTGTCAGACATGTCTGACGTGTCAGATTGGCAAGTCAGACATGCCAAACAGCGTGTCTAATAGGCGCGCGGTGCTGCATCGTGATCGTGGACCGCACGCACTTAGAAAAGAGTTAATTTCATAGCATAACCATACACAAAAGACCCAGGCCGTGAACGAAAATTTCTATGTCCCCCGTGAAGTAATTATTTAGGGTGTACTTCAGCAATTCGTTTAAAAAAAATCGTTCAAGGAAAACCAGTCAAAAAATAAGTATATACGAATTCAAAGATCAGTAGGGTATATTTTAAAGCGTCAAGTAGGGCATCACGAACCCACTCACGGATTGGGTAGGAGGGTTAGTATACCCAATAAAAATTTAGGTGTATTAGAACATGACACTTCAATAATTATATCCAATGTTTCAGGAAGGGAACATAAGTGGTTTGCAAGGATGAGGTGCAGTGTAGAAGACAATTTAAAGAATTTGGACACCTGAAAATTTTGTAATAAGCAATAAGTGTACTTCAACAACAGAGTGTTAGACATGACGAGTGCATATGTCTAGTAGCAATGTGCACAACAGGACATATGTTGGGTCTTGGATGCTCGAGTCGAGGGACACGTGCGATGCCACATTGTGAATGGTCGCTTCGAGAAACTCCGTTGATTATTTGGAGGGGGGGTCGAGAATATGAAGGTGGAGTTTCATAAAAGCCTAGCGACGTCAATAAGTTGACTGAACGTATTGAGTACGGTTTGCGACGCTTTCGTGGACCCTAATGGAGAAAAACTCCAGAGGTCAGGGCAAGTTATCAATATGCCCTTGGCAAAATGGCGTAAAATTGTGATTTTGTTGCGCGGTGGGCACAAATTACACGGAAAGAAGTGCCCACTCGCAAATGGAGTTCACCTGATGGATAGATTTTTTTCCTTAGTGAACTACTTCCTACATGCACACAATCTGAAGCTCCCCCATCACCAGGATGAGCTGTAGATGGTTGTTGAGGCTCTATAGCCCCGAAAACTTCTATTACTGTTCTTCATTGATGCGAGCCCTTCAGCCAAATCCTCCTCCTGTTGTGCTAATGTTTTGTTGAAAGGCAAAGATAGATCTCAAGAGGGGATGGACCCTTTGACCTCAAGAGTTCTTGAGGTCAAGGGGTCCACCCCCTAATTGGTCGTCAGAGTTGTTGGAGGTGTGTCATTCATTGCAAAATGTGTCGTCGCTTCCTAGTCCACTCAGAGAGCATTGTGGATTGTGTGATGCTCATTCTCCATTGCAATATTTTTCACTGTTTTCATTGCTCTATCCCATTCACCGTAATTTTTTAGCTCTTTTATTCTAAATGGTGGAGATACGATGAAAGCTTGCTCAAAGTTGTTACCTTTGGAAATAATGGTTGCCTGCCCCTCTAGCACCATTGTGTATGAATACGGAGCATTACACCAAAAGGGACGTGGATCGTTAACAGAAAAGAGCTGTGGATTACAACATTTTTTGAAGAGTTGGGCCATATGAATAACTTCATTAGTGACAACATGTATTTGCATTTATCCAAACACAAAAGGACCACTTGATTCATAGCTTTGTGGGGTCATGTCTTAGTAGTTCTTAATTCATCAAGTAGAGGAGGAAACAGTCACGGGCATGGTATTAGCCTTCCGTTTGATGATTATCCGTTGCTCAATTCATTGCCGCTTGGGTCTTTGTGAGTATGTGGAAAATCTTTTGCAGATGCTTTAGAAGCACCAACACTGGAATTTGACTACTTTCATGTTTCTTTCACTCCGTAAACTTGCAAGTGTTGTGCAGAGTTCTTCAAAAACCATTTTAAAGAGAACTTGGCACTTAGTCACAGAAGTCTTCCAACTGTATTTTGGCTTGGCGATTGGCAATTTGAGCACCCAGTCAGTGCCATTTGGCTCGCATAATGTTTATAGTTGTTGAGCATCTAATTGGTGCTCTCCATTTTCTTGCTAGTTTGGAAAGGAAGGCTATTGATAGGTGGATCCAATTGCCATAACAAGTCATAAGCTCCCACCAAAAACTGTTAGTAAACTACCCACCTTTATTTCTCATGATGGTGGAAGCAACAATAGTGTATTTAGAGGCATTCAAGGAATAGCCATGTTTTTTCTTTAGTGGGGACCACTATCATCATCGGAATACTCTATGAAGATTTTTTAAACTGGTCGACTACGATGAGTACTCCATCAAACCCATCCATGGAGGGAATCCAGTCACAAAGTCCATTGAGATGTCCAACTATGGCTCTTTGGGTACCAATAGCACTGAAGCACCAACTGCCGACTTGCCTTGTTGAATTGACACAAGGGTCATGTCTCGCTATACTATGTGACATTGATGTGCATCCTGTCCTACCAGTATTACTGTTATCTGTTCTTATCTGTTCTTCACCAATGTGTCCATCTTAACATGTGTTGTGGTACTCATCTAGTAGCATGCTACATAGCTCGATTACTGGGGAGATGAATAACAGCCGAGAGAATCATCGTCATAAGTATGATTTGTCAAACCAATTCTATGCTTTTTCGTGTCCGCCGAACTCCTTCTAACCTGTGCCAAACATCCTCACGAGGTACGTTCATCATTTGAAGAGTATTGTGAAAATCTTGACCATGAGATCTAATCACCAAATCAGAGTACCTAATTCATTTTTTCTTCCAAGTCGGTACTCGATTTCATAGTCGATGTTATCCTCAAGGAATGTTGCGTTGTTGATGGTTCATATTTGCATGTGTCTTGAGTCATTTCAATGCGCGGGTCGGTGTGGGTGACACATCATCAACATTCTGGATAGCACAGTCACCTCTTGAATTTGATTAAGACTATGAACATGTCATTTTTACGAACTGTGTACGTTAGCTCTGGCTTTTGCAAACTTCTTGGAGGAAAACGGCTCCGATTGCTCGATTGATTGTATCGGTGGCCACGGTGTCCCGCCACCACTATGCCAATCGTAAGGCTAGCATTGTAGTTAGAGCATTCCTCTAATATTGAATGCATATTATTTGGTATCTTTCCAACTCAACTTGTCGGCTTTACAGGTGAGATTGGAGAGGGGCACTCACACTCTAGTGTTGTATTCTAAAAAACGATAATGAATAGTTAAAAGGATAAGAACTTCTTGGAAATATTGCCCATGGAGTGGACCCCCCACATAGGAGCGGGAGTCAAAGTATCCATATAAGACAAAACCACACACAAAGTATGTGATTAGTATGTTTCTGTATGGAGAACGAGTGCACTGTCCTCATACACTGGCCCCACGTACTGGACCCCTCCATAAGAGTAGGGGTCCAATGTTTCATATGAAATACATCACGCACTACGTGCTTGACCAGTGTATTTCTACATGAAGAATGAGTGAACTTTCTCGTATACTACCCCCACACACTGGACCTCCCCATCGGGGTGGGGACCTAATGTTCCATGTGAAGGAAAATCACACACTGAGTGCGTGATCAATGTATTCTTATATGGGAGATGAGCACCCTGTCCTCCTGCACTAGTCCAATGCACTAGACTCCCCCATGGAGGTAGGGCTCAATGGTCCCATATAAGACAAAACCACATATTGGGTACATGATCAATTCTTTTTTTGCATGGAGAACAAGCACAATGTCCTCATACACTGGCCCCACACAGCGGATCCTTGTCTAGGAGTGGGGATCAAATTTTACTTGTGAGACAAAACCACAAACCGAGTGCGTTATCAGTGTATTTATGTGGAAAGGGAGCACACTTCACTCACACACTAACTCCATGTACTAGACCCCTCAAGAAGAGAAGGATCTGAGGTTCTATATGAGACAAAACCACGTATTGACTGTGTAATCAGTGTACATCTGTATGGAGAATGAGCGCACTGCCCTCATACACGACCCCCACGTACAAGACCCCCCCAAGGGGTGGGGATCCAACATTCTACGTACAAGATGAAGTCACGCAATTAGTTCCTGATTAATATATGATGACTGCACTGTCCTCGTGCACTAGCCCCACACATTGTACGTCCCCATGTGAGTGGGAATCAAAGGTCCATCATAGGACAAGATCACACACTGAGTGCGTGGTCTATGTATTTTTGTATGGAGAAGAAGCACACTGCCCTCATACACTAGCCCCACGTACTGGAGCCCCCTCTAGGGGTGGAGGACCAATGATCCATAAGAGATAAAATCATGGAAAGATCACACTTCCCTCATAAACTATCCCCACACACTGGATCCCCCATAGGAGTGGGGTCTAAGGTTCTACATAAGACAAAACCATGCAGCGAGTGGGTAATCAGCGAATTCTTCTATGGAGAACAAGCACACTGTCCTCATACACTAGCCCCATGCACTGGATCCCCCACACAAGTGGGGCCCAATGATTTAAGGAAAGGTCATACACTGGGTGTGTAATTTGTGAATATATTTGTGGAGAACAAGTGCACTACCCTCATACAGTGCACCCACACACTCTATCCCCCCCACAGGGGTGGGGATTCAACGTCCCATATAAGACAAAATTACTCACTAAGTGTGTGATCAGTGTATTTTTATATGGAAACTAATCACACTGCCCACATGCACGATCTCCTTGCACTGGATCCCTCCATAGAAGTGGGGGCAAGAGGTCCCATACGAGACAGTATCATGCACTGAATGCATGATCACTGTATTTTTTGTGTAGGGAACAAGCAAAATAGCCTCATAGACTACCTCCACACACATGATCCCCTCCTTTGGAGGTGGCGATGTAGTGTTCCATATAGGACATAATCAATTACTACTAAGTGTCCAATACTTCATATAGGGAAAAACAACACACCACAGGAGCACACCAACAAACCAATGTGTAAACAGTCATCCATGAACCATATCTCTGGTTCACAACTCGGTTTTAGGATTATTTTACGGTTGATGCTGCATTGTGGAGGTTATTCTTGTGCAGTTCATCACAGAAAAATCCTGTCAAATTCCTTTATGATTGGTACAATCTCCTCTTGAACTTTTGGTATCTTCCTAGGTGTTTAGGCTGATGAGGCTATTGGTTTATTCCTCTCATCTCCTGATTCCGTGTGGACTATCCATGCGTGGCCTTCGCCTCAAACATATAGTTTGGCAACATCCTAAGATATAAGCTTTGTGTGTTGTATTATAGATGTAGTAACTTCAACTGCTACAACCTCCTTCTCCTTCGTCATCTACTACTTCTTGTCACCGTCAATATTCTTTAGATTGCTCATTTGGGCATGTTTCACAATCTTCCATTCATTCTAAAGCAAAATTCTCTAAAATACTAATCAACTTGCTGGCTATGCCAATAAAAATAATCTCTCACAATGATTACTTGTGGCCACTCATTCAAAAGTCCTCCAGGCCGTTATATTCTACAATTTCCTAATTTTTTGTCAATGTACTTTACAAAGGTGACATACCTATAGTATCATTTGACAGGGAGTAAGTGACTTGCTGTAATACTCACATAGAGGTATCCATACCTTTCCAGCCTCAAAGTGACGTGCCGATGGAGCAAATCATTTGGACCCTCAAACAACATCTCCAAAATCCATGTGATTTACATGGTGCTGATTGGATGATCACGCTGTAGACTGCCAAGCTCACATAGAAATTTGTGACCTACACAGTAATGGAAAATGTTCCGTTTGTGGTGGTGTATGGAAAATCCGCACCTCCAAAAGATTACAGAGTTCAAGCAACACACTGACATGTCACATCCAATGGCAATAATCTTACAACGTATTGGAGGAGAGACACTAGACACTCACAACGACCCGAGAAGTAATGAACCGAGCCACCAGAAAGCATGAGACGGAAACCAAATGATTGTGTCCTACTCATATTGGTGGATATCTTCATGTATGGAAAAGATTATAAAAGGCTGAAACCTGAGTGGTTAGAGTTCATTGTCGTTGGGGAGATGCAGAGAACTGTCATTGCCAAGCTTCACCTGCATGAAAACATGGCCATATACTCGTTAATTGATTTTAGCTGCTTTAAACTATACCAAGACTCTAGCACATAGCTCCTAGACGTAGACATGTATCCACCACCACCAGTAGATGCAGACAAGGGCATGTAGTATGAGGTAATTGTTGTTGGATACCAAAATTCACCTCGTACTACAAAAAATCGCATAGAAGTTGGGATCCATATAACAACATATCGAATGTCGATCCATGGAATTGACTACGATTGTTGTTAGCATTGACCTGTGTCTTGCAATGCACTTGGACATCAGGACTAATAGGGAGGAGGTGTTATTTCCCTCACGTACACGAGTCTCTAAATTCGGTGTGTGGATCTTTGTATCCTTATATTCATGGCCCACTGCATGAATATCTTGGGATTGGCAGGCTATTCAGCCAAGGGAATTTTGGCTAGCTACCTCGATATCAAGGTGTCCCATCTCAGAAGGTTTTGATAGATTCCACCACTATCTAGAAGTGTCTTCAGAACTATTGTGAACCTTATTGATCTTCCAATATTGTTTGGTTGTCTTCCCAGTGGCTTCTGAGAGAAGAAGGACGTGTTCCAATATTCTCAAAGCACTCCGACAAGTCTACTCTTGTATGTGTGCGCTCAACAGTCGAAACAATTGTCCTGGAATTTCATTAACTTCTGAGTATAGATGACCAAATTTCCTCATTTCTTTGACGGGTCTTTTATTCTACAAATTTTACCCTTTCATCATCTATCTTCTACTTGGTTCGACACATGGTATCAGAACACAAGAGTATTGGAGGGACAACCAATGACTCTACTCCTATGCAACAACATCATATAAGTTTTATGCACATCTTCACTGCACCAAGTTTGGACATCTCAAAATTTTCAGGATGGAATCCGCATGGTGTGGTCCCGACGTTTTTCTGATCGTCCCTAGTGGTTCACATCTACTGTTTTGGACGAATCTGAGACTTAGCGTGAGCTTTCTGGTCGCCTCACGCTATGTGAGCAGGAATTTAGAGACAGTCAGTTTTTGAAGGGAATAACGTCGTTTTGCGTTAGGTTTTGAACATGAACATGATCACAACATTTATAGGGCTAATGAGCTTTCCAACCCAAAAAACCGCGCACGACTCGGCCAAGCGTAGCCCAAGTTATGCTTGTCGAAGCGCAGGTCTCACCCACCACAGAAACGCCTAATGCCTCCATGGCGCGCACACACCGTGGCGCCTTCCTTCACGTGCGAAGCGCCTTTCCCAAGGCACAGGTCCTCTTGCACGTGGTGTAGGGATCTCCTGCACTGTTTCCACACACCCTACCCATTTTTGGGTCGAGTTTGGTGATAGGGTGTGACGAGGTTCGAAACCTGTCCGCAGACCTGCAGTCAGAATTTTGACTAAGTCCCCGAGTAACAAAACGTACTACTGAGATTCGGACGCCGAGCCATGATTTTGGCTGTCCCTCAGTAACAACCTGCACTGTTGGATCCGGTGGATGATCCACCTGATCAGGTGGATTATCCACCGGACGACTCAGCAGGCCTTCCAGAGAAATTTCTCCAGATAGTATTTTTGTTACTCAATCTGGTCGATTATCCACCGGATTTCGAGTCGCAGCCGGCTCCCAGAGTCGCTGCGCACACCCCAACTTTGGAAGGTCATATCTCCCTCGATACTTGTCCGATTTCAGCGAAACAACTTCCACCGGATTCAGCGACTCGAGAAATCATTGAATCTAGGATCCAAGCAATCCTTGAGTTGGCAGATCCGCCGGAGCGGAGTTAGCTATTTCTGGCGGCTCATCAGCGACTCCCGGCGCCGCGCTTGGGCATGCGGAGGGGAAAATTTTCAACATTCTCCCCCTTGCACCTGCCATGCCCGCTGCTCCTGCTTGCTCTCACTCATCTTCCACTGCACCCTCCAGCCCATCATAGCTGGTCATCCCAAGTCCAGCCACGCTCATCGCGTGCCGGTCCGCGGGTTGCGTTTTGGTCAAGCAATCCGCAAGCATGTTGTGCGTGCTGCAGTGCTGCAGCACCACCTGCCCCTTCTCGACCGTGTCCCGTGTGTAGTGGTAATGCACGTCGATGTGCTTCGTCCTCCTGTGCTGCGTTGGGTTGTTGGTCAGAGAGATGGAGTCGGTGTTGTCCTCTTGCACCACCGTTGGCTCTTGCTGCGACACGCCCACCTCCCCCAGCAACCTGCGGAGCCACACCGCCTCCTTGACCACCTCGGCCAGTGCGATGTACTCTGCTTCTACCGTGGAGGTGGCGACGCAGTCCTAATTCCTACTGCACCACGAGGCCGCTGCACCAGCGAGGAAGAACACGTAGCCGGATGTGGACTTTCGCTTGTCCACATCCCCAGCGTATTCTACATCCGTGTAGCAGACCAGGCGCAAAGGTTCCACCCACCCTTTGCCGTCGAACCTCAGACGTGCGTGCCGCGTCGCCTGCAGGTAGCGGAGGATGCGCTTGACCGCCTGCCAGTGTAGTGGCTCTGGATCGGCCACGTACCTGCTCACTTGGCCCACCGCGTAGGCCAAGTCCGGTTGAGTCGCCACCATGGCGTACATGAGGCTGCCCACCGCCGATTGGTAGGGCACCCCTGCCATATACTCCCGCTCTTCTTTTGTTTGCGGCGCCATTGCCGCACTCAGTTCACAGGTTGTGGAGACAGGACTGTACACTGGTTTGCAGTCCTCCATGCCATACCGCTTCAGCACCTCGGCCACGTATTTGGCCTGTCCAAGCTCAAGCGTGCGCACCCTCCAGTTCCGCGTAATGCTCACCTCGAGGTAGAACTCCAGCTCCCCCATGTCCGACATCTAGAACCTGCTGCTCAGTTGCTCTTTCAATTGCTGTAGGCTCGGCAGGTTTGAGGAGCACAAGATCAGATCGTCCACGTAGAGTGCGACAATCTGATGGAGCTTCTTGCTGCGCCGCATGTACACGCTGTGATCTGCCTCACAGCGCTTGAAGCCGAATTGTGCCATGAAGCTGTCCATCTGTTGGTACCAGCATCGGGGTAATTGTTTTAGCCCGTACAAGGACTTCCGTAGCTTGCACACCTTGCCCTCCGGCACCCCCACCCCCTCCGGCACCTCCATGTAGATTTCTTTGTAGATGATGCCATTGAGGAAGGCCGTCTTTACGTCCATCTGGTGGAGCTCCATGTCCTTCGTGACTGCCACTACAAGGATCCCCCGGATGCTTGTGAACTTGACGACGGGGACGAACGTCTCATCGTAGTACTCGCCCTTACGCTGTGCGTAACCTTTTCCCACGAGCTGTGCCTTGTACTTGTCAACCACACCTTCCTTTGTGAACTTGGTCTTGAAGACCCACTTGGAGCCGATGACCTTGGCATCATTCGGCCTGTCAACCAGTTGCCACGTGTTGTTTTCAGCCATAGACGCCAACTCCGACTTGATAGCGGCATCCCACTGCTTCCCCTCAGGCCGCGCAAGCGCTTCTTGCACGGTCTTTGGTTCCGTTGATGCAGCCAGCATGCACTGCGTCATGTCGATCCATCAACCGGTGCCTGCATCGAAACGCTTCCCCGCTCTCTGCTGCCTCCCGTTGCGGCGTGGCAGTCTTGGCGATGTCTCGTCGCTCTGCTGTGATCCTTCCGACTCAGCCCGCTCCGGTGAATCACCGACTGGACGGCTCCCCGAGGATCTCTCTCGCTCCGGTGAACCATTAACCGGACGGGCGGCGCGTCCGGAGTATTCTTCTCCGACGCCCGACGCAAACTCCATCGGGAGTACGCGCTTTGGCACCTACGGTGCCTCGTTTGACGGATCATTCCGTCAGATCTCCAATCCAACTGCATCGTCGGCGGAGTCCTCCGGGTCGGCTGCTGCTCTTTCTGCATCGCTGCGCTCCGACGCCGCATCATCGACCTCCGCGTCTGCCAGCTCCTCCTCGTAGTCAAGGAGCTGGAACCACTCCCCCTATTTTGGAGTGTTCCCGACGCTCATGTCATTGCTGCTGCTGCTGAAGCTGTGCTGCTCATCGAACTCGACGTCATGGCTGCGGATGATCTCTTGCGTGTGCGGGTCCCAAAGCCTGTACGCCTTTTGCGCGCTCTCATGGCCGAGGAACAAGCACGGCTTTCCTCGCGGTTTCAGCTTGCTGTCGCGTCTTTGCGCCGCCTACACCATCGCGTGCGCCTTGCACCCGAACACCTGCAGGTACGCCACGTTTGGCTTGCGTCCGCTCCAAACCTCCTGCGGCGTCTTCCAACCGCCCTTACCCTTCAGCACCGCTGTTGGGGTGAGGTTGATGGTGTAGCTCGCCGTACGCACAGCCTCCGCCCATAACCCTCACGGCAACCCCGCATCCACAAGCATGGTCCGCACCATGTTGAGTAGTGTCTGGTTCGCCCGCTCCACCACTCTGTTGGACTGTGGCGAGTATGGCGTAGTAGGTTCCCACTTGATGCCCTGCTGCTTCATCCACCCGCTGTAGCCCACATACTCTCCGTCATTGTCGCTGGGTAGCGCTCTGACCTTCCGGCCAGTCTGTCTCTCCACCGCTGCGACGTACTCCTTCAGCCGGACCAGGACCTCGCCTTTCCGCTTCATGAAGAACACGTAGAGCTTCCTGCTGCATTTTTCAATGAAGGTGACAAAGTATCTCAAGCCGCTGTTTGACTGCGTTTTGAACGGTCCGCACACGTCACTGTGCATGACCTCCAGCAGGTCCTTTGCGCGAGCCTCGTTCTTGTTGAACGGCTTGCGTCGTGCCTTGCCCAAAATGCAAGGCTCGCACTTTTTTTGCACTACTACATCTGCTGCCATGTCTGTTGCACCATCGATGATGAGGCCGCGTACCATGTTGCGCTTCGCCATCTCCTTAACGGCTGCGGGCGCCAAATGCCCCAACCGTCGGTGCCAGAGCTCCAGATCAGCGCTTCCTCCCTTGGCCATGTTGACGACGCGCTCCTGCAAGTCTACTACGTCCGATGCCGCGGGGACCACCTTGGTCTCCACGATGTAGAGACCGCCCTCGCGCTTTGCCTCAAGCACGAACTCGCCGTCACCGTCGATACGCACCACTGCGCCTTTCCTGCGGAAGAGCACCTCATACCCCTTGTCTGTCAAGAGGCTAACAATCAGGATGTCAGCCAGGCCGGGGACATGCTGCACATCACGGATTTGTCACAACTCCTTCTTACCGCCTACCACGACTTCCACCTCCACGTCGCCTTGGCCGGCCGCCGGCTCGACTTTGTCGTTCGCGACCACCATCGACTTGGAGGACTTCTCGTAGGTGACGAACCCCACCTTCTCGACTTGGGTGTGCTCCTCGGCCCAGGAATCCAGGCACCGCCTGTTGGCCTTATTGAGAAAGTGGTTCTTTTTGCCGTTGGGGAGTGACCTACCCTTGCTGTTTTTGCCGCCGTTCTTCGCCTCCTCCGGGCACTCATGGGCCCAATGGCCCTCCTTGCCGCAGTTGCGGCACGCACCTTTCTTGGCGCCCTTCTTGCCGCCGCCTCTTCCGCCGCTTCCTTTGCCCCCGTTTCCGCCACTACACATTTTGGTGACGAGGGCCGATGAGGAAGACGAGGACTCTCCGTACCTCCGGCGTTGCGCCTCGTTGCGGATGTACTCTGTGAGCGCGCCATAGGTAAGCTTGTCCTCCGCCCATTCTCCGAGGACGGTGATGAGTGGGCCCCAGCTGTCAGGTAGGGCCATGAGGAGAGCCATCGCCTGCAGTTGCGTGTCGATCTTCCATCCCACACCATTGCATTGCGGGGCGAGCAACTCGATCTGCTGCATGGCGGAGATGACATCATCTCCCTCCTCAATTCTCACCGTAAGTAGTCGCTTCATCACGAAGATTTTTTTCGCCAGCGACTTGGATTGATGGATGGAGCAGAGTTTTTGCCAAGCTTCAGCTGCCAGCTTGCAGCCCTGGAAGTAGCCCCACTTCAACTCGGCCGTCCCGGACATCAGCAGCATGAGCGTCTCCGTGTTCTTCTTTGCGAAGGCCTCCTTCTGCGCTTCTGTCGCCGTCGCTTGGTCGAGGACTTCCGTTCCCATCATGACCTCAGACAGCCCCTTATGCGCGAGGTGCAACTCAAAGTACCACGTCCATAGCCCAAAGCCTGGGCCGCCCGCATACTTCTGGATGGGCTGCGTCTCCTTTTGCGCCATGTGCACAGCTGCTACTCCGACGGGTTCTCAGAACTTCACGGCGACGTCCAAGATGAAGATCCCGTGCGCTGCGGAAGACGTGAACGTTGGAGGCTATCAAACCCGTGGACCCATAACCCTTTGTCAGGATAGAATCCGCGTGGTGCGGTCCCGACGTTTGTCTGATCGTTCTAGTGGTTCACGTCTACTGTTTTGGACGAATCTGAGACTTAGCGTGAGCTTTCTGGTCGCCTCACGCTATGTGAGCAGGAATTTAGAGACAGTCAGATTGCGAAGGGAATGATGTTGTTTTTTGTTAGGTTTTGAACATGAACATGATCACAAAATTTATAGGGCTAGTCATGAGCTTTCCAACGCACCAAACCGCGCACGATTCCGCCAAGCGTAGCCCAAGTTATGCTTGCCAAAGCGCAGGTCTCACCCACCAGAGAAACGCCTGACGCCTCCATGGCGCGCACACGCCGTGGCGCCTTCCTTCACGTGCGAAGCACCTTTCCCAAGGTGCAGGTCCTCTTGCAAGTGGTGTAGGGGTCTCCTGCACTGTTTCCACACACCCTACCAATTTTTGGATCGAGTTTGGTGATAGGGTGTGACGAGGTTCGAAACCTGTCCGCGGACCTGCAGTCAGAATTTTGACCCCGAGTAACAAAACGTACTACTGAGTTTCGGACGCCGGGCCATGATTTTGGCTAAGTCCCTCAGTAACAACCCGCACTACTGGATCCGGTGGATGATCCACCTGATCAGGTGGATTATCCACCGGACGACTCGACAGGCCTTCCGGAGCAATTTCTCCAGATGGTATTTTTGGGTTACATAGTAACCCTTTGTTTCCTTACTTTTGTGTGTTTGTGCTGCAAGAAAATCATGATTGGTGGATCGGTCATTTTTTTTCTGACGTATCCACCAATGAGGGTGCAAGAATTTGTAGGACTGTATGCCCCCCCACGTCTGCGGACGCCTTATGGAGGTCGACCCAGATGAAAAAAATTACGGACATCGACCTAGATGTCCGGACAGACCTCGAATAGTACGGAATGACTAGTCCGATGCCAGAGCAAAAGGGTAAGGACTGTAGGTTGGGTTGGGTCCAACCTTGGCCTCGCCCTGCCCTGTTTCACGGAACTGGTCGTCATGAAAAACTCTTGCGACTCGTGAACCCGGCTTCAAACAGGGTCAAAATGCAATTGAAAGAAAAGAATTCAATCACCGTCATAGGAGAAGGTAAATAGATTGGATTATGCCTATAATTACCTCATATTATTTTTCATAACATCATGAAACATTCCAGATTCATCCAAATTTGTCAAGGGTTTTTTTGTGAAGTTCATCATAGATGTGTGAAATTAGCATTTTCACGATAGAAGAGCAAATTAATCTCATTAAAACAAATTCATCATGACATAAACCCAAATTCATGAAGAAAAAGAAGAAATGCCTTTTGAGTTTCTTCTTTGATATGTTGGTGGATTGATATACATAAAGCTGTATCGACAAGCGCATTTGTTCAAATTTCGGTTTTTTTTTAGCTTTTACATCCACACAAGCTAGAATAAATCCAGCATAGCTTGAGGTAATTTGGGAAAAGTTCGCCCAAACCATACAAAATTTTTAAGAGCACACGCATGGACAAACAAAAAAATAGTGTGAACAAATGCGGGTGACAGTTTGGCAATCCATTTACAACCAGATTTTGCTTCCACGGGCGAGGTAAAGTCCTATGGCAAACATCCATTATGTGGTCCGGATTGCGGGCAATAATTTAGCCTCTTAAGCGATGCTAATATGAATACTTTTGCTCAGTTACTATGTAACCCTATGCACGTGTTGCGTGCAACACCTGCCTCTTGTTGTTACTCAATCCGGTCGATTATCCACCGGATGTCGAGTCGCAGCCGGCTCCCAGAGTCGCTGCGCATACCCCAACTTTGGAAGGTCATATCTCCCTCGATACTTGTCCGATTTCAGCGAAACAACTTCCACCGGATTCAGAGACTCTTCAAATTTAAGGGGCAATCATCCAAGATAGGATCCGAGCAATCCTTGAGTCGCCAGATCCGCCAGAGCGGAGTTAGCTATTTCTGGCGGCTCGTCGACGCCTCCCGGCGCCGCGCTTGAGCATGCGGAGGGGCAATTTTTCAACAAGAATGACAAAGGTGAAGCATTGAGTGCATCCGCCAATGAGAAATGACAACGTGGTGAAGAATTTTGTAACAAAGGAATCGCACTGAGTAATTCACACGGCTTTCTAGAGGAGGCTTTGTGGAAAATGGTGCAACTCCAACGACTCCGACGACCAATATGGCAACATAACCTTGAGGCCCTGTGAACCCCTTATGTTGTTTTCCACTTGGAGGACAACTGGCATGATGGAAGGAGGCACCACCTGACAGGTTCTCACTCATGAAGACTAATGAAAGAAGCTTTTGGGACTTCACAACCATGTGCACTGACAGCTTACCACAACAATGGAAGATCTAAAAAATGCATGCGTGTAGAAAGCATTGTTCACCGAGAGGAATAATAAACTATTTACTGAACCCCAATCTCATCCGGCGCTACGTAAGCCCTCCGATCCTATAACTTGTAAAGGAACAACAGTTCAGGTGTGACTGCCAGGTTTTAAAGTGTACTTCAATGCTCCTATGGTGAGCAACGAACATAAGAAAATTTACCTCGCAGACTAACTTATACATGATACGGCATTGAATTTAAGTTCTGGTCTCAAGAACATCCAATGGTAGTAGGAGACCAGTGGGCAGAAATGAATGAATCACACGAGTAGTATCACGTTATTGTCCGTAGACATTCTACCTCTAAAGCACAGCAATATGAAAAAGGCATGACCTATTGAATCCACCGGAGGGCTATAATGACTTTGTGATCATCATTCCTGCATATTTTGGAAGATTGAACAAGAAATTTTATGCATGGGCGAAGCTCCAACATCTCTGTTAGTACTCCAGCGTGACAGAGTACACAAAGAGCTTCTACAATATCATCACATGCACTGATAACACCCCCAAAGAACTGTGTTTTCACTGCAAAAATGATTTCTAATGTGATCTTTGACAAGAAATCATTTATTTGGAGTCTAGGACGGGCCGCACATGCTCACATCAGCAAACTAGATTTAGAGCTCCTACTACTACATTCGGATGCAATAATTCAATGGCCAGTTCTCTAAAGGTCACAATTCCTAGCATGGCAAAGGGAGGTCTCAGTAAACGGGGACCTCCAGTCTGATGGAGATTGATGTTATTGATCAGAGAGACCAAGGTCTCTACTAGTCTTGCAATTAACCAAGGCACATGTTATGTAACTGTTGGAAGCGGCAGCAAAAAGTCCAAAAAGGGGAAAACTCATAGGTAGAGTGGAGGAGATGGGAAACATCAAATGAAAATATTAGAAAGTGGCACTCTTTTCTGGTCAAACAAACCTACCTTGGCCGATCACCCATATAAACAACTCTCAAATGGTTCCTAAAAGAACAAAGTTCAACGAGGGGTACAAAGACAAAAAAACTGACAATGTTGCTATGAGTGCAACCGGGGGGTTGTAAAAGTCAAGAATGCTACATGTACTACAAGACGGAGTAGTTTTCCACAGTTTTACAAAAGAAGAGGAACCAAGCATTGGATGTACATGGAGTTCCGTGTTGGTGATTGCGTTCTGCTCAGCTTGGCAAACATCAGGTTGCGAAGACTTGATAGCACGAAGCTCGGACTAAAGTGGTTGGAGCCGTTTGAAATCGAGGAGATATGGACACCTGCCGTTGCCAAGGTTCACCTCCTTGCCAACATGGCTATCCGCCTGGTGTTCCAAAATAGCCAACACGAGTTGTACCACAACCCAAGCAAGTATTTCCTTGATACAGATGTGTCTCTACCACCATCCATGGCAGCAAAAAAAGGCACGGAGTACAAAGTCAAAGTTGTTCCTGGACGTTGTCGACAGGGAAAAATTATGGGGTATCTTGTCAAGTGGCATAGCCGTGACACTTTAAACAACAGTTGGAAACCCTATGATAAAATAAAAGATTTTAATGAACATATTGATGGCTATGTTAGCCGACATCAATCCACGACTCACAATGCACCAGGATGTCATGGCTTGAGTGGGAGCACTGTTCCGTGTTTGAGGTGCATGATTCCCTAAACTCCACATTTGTCTATTTCTATCTATACGTCCATGGCCCAACTCATGAATTCCTCCTGATTTTTTTGCCGTTTTGCTGAGGGTATTTTTTATAATTCCCAGCCAAACATAGGTGGATCACAGGTAAAACTTGTGGAGCAAAAGTGGATTAGAGGGATTGGGCATCTTTGGTAGTTTGTTACTAGTATCATCTGTAGTTTGATGACTACTGTTGGAGCCTCCAAGCATATAAATACAACAAGGGAAACAAGAATGAGCCATGTTTGGGGTCTGGGGCACTCGAGCCAAGTCACATGTGCAACTCCAAATCATGAGAGGCTGCTTCAAGGAACACTATCAATATTTTGGGATTTTCAAGAATATGGAAGCACATCCTCGATGAAGTCTAGAGTCACGAATAAGGAGATGGAATATTATGGAAATGTCAAAGCAGTTTTTGATAAATCTGTTCACACATCTGGAAAGTTGTCGAGCTTCTCAAAACCTTCCACAAAAGAACACAAGAGGTAGATGAAGTTGGCCAAAATCTCAACAACATTATATTTTTATAAATACATGGTTCGATGCCCTTGAAAATCACTGAGTAATTGGTGGAGTTTCTAGAACCAGCCTCCTATGATTTAGTGTCACGTGCATTGCTTGGCTTGAGTGCTTCAGACCACACATATACCTCATTATTGCTTTTGCTATTGTATGTAGGTGCTTAATAGTTGCACTTGTCCTTTAAGTACAATCTTTATCACTTATATTTTACTCGACTGCCCCAATTCCTCAAGTTCTACCTGTTCACCATCTCTGTTCAGCTCAGTAGGACAATGCTGAGTGTTACATCCCAGACATACTGTAATTCCTAGAATATACACTTGGGAGTTTCTTTGATACCATTTTTAGCCTGTCACATCAACCTCATGCCTTTGATATTGCTCAGCCAAGGGCAGTTTGGCCACCTGTCCCAACCTCTGGTGTTCCATTCTAGAAGATTCGGACAGGTTTTGCCACTTTCTAGAACAGACAAAAGAAATATCACAAACTGTTTCAATGTTTTGATACTGTTTGGTTGACTTCTAAATGATGCTAGACTCTTGTAGAGATGCTCCTTGATGTTATTGAAGTCCTCGACTTCTTGACAGAGTTTCTCAAAGCACCCACTTACAACATGACATTGCATGCATTGCTCAACTCAAGCACCCAAGACCACACATATGTCTCATTTTATTTCTTGCCATTCTATATATGCGCTCGACATCTTTTAAAATTTTCATTTAAGTACAATTACTGCTAAGCACAAACTATCTCGCTGTCCCAATTTATCGAGTATTCATCTGCTCTGCACCTTGTCCTTGTAAACCATCCACGTTTTGCTTGGTGTGACACTTGGTATAAGACCGCAATGGTGTTGGAGGGGCAGCTGTCCAAATGACTACAAGGCGACAACCATGCACAAGTCTTCAGCGGATCCCCACCTTCTAGAAGATCACACACATTGCCATAACAATGGTGAACGGAGCAAGCTCATTCGACAACAAGAATCAGAAACTGACAACAACTTCCGCATTGGAGGATCAACAGCACACGGGCAAGACCACTCTCCAAAGGAGCCAATTAGCAGTGAAAGCTTTCACGGCAAATGGTGCAATTCTGACGACCCTGATGGCCAGCCTGACAATGGAGCCCTTGGTCTCAGTGAATCATTTGCCTCTACAGGTGTGTGGCTGGACAACATTTGGCACCATGGGAGGCACCGGTTGACAGGCTCTCATCAACAAAGACCTGTACCACAACTGTTGGGATTCAATGGCCTCAATGCCCATCTGCTCCAAAAATGGGTGCACACGGGGTCATAATTAGATCCATCGCTGTTGACCCGAGCAGCGATGAAGAAAAACTCCAAACTTGTCGGCCACATCCTCACTGTCGGTCCCTTTAAATATATAGGATCAAAGGGTTCTGGGTACACTGGTTGAATTTGAGGTTCACTCAACAGTTGGAGATTTCTCTTGATGAGCATTGGATCCCATCTGCATGCATTTTAGAGCTCCTCTATTGCCGCATTGAGCTGCTAGAGTAGATGGGCAGTCAGGCTCTCGCGTCGCGACAGATGTTGGTACACGTCTTTGTTGGTACAAGCTTGTCGGTTGGTGCCTCCTATTGTACCAGATGTTGACCCGGCGGACAACTGCAGGGGAGGATGGTTTGCTGAACCCAAGGGATCTATTATGAGACGGGTCATTGACATTGTCGATGCTATGCCATTCACCATGAAAGAGTCACTTCGTTCTGGTTCACCTGAAGAGCCTCATTGTTTGTGTACTGTTGATCAACCATCGCCGGAGTCTTTGCCGGTAACTCTTGCTTGTTGGCGGGTGTGCTCTTTATGTTCACCGTTGTTGTGGCAAGGTGTGTGAGTTTTTGAACGGTAGAGGCACACTGAATACTTGTGTGAGGTTGTTGTCTTGTAGTTGAAGTGTCGGCTGTCCCTCCAGCGATGTTACAATCTGATACCATGTGTTATTCCAAGTGGGACATGGGTGGTTCACAGGGATGAGGTGAGGATCAATAGACAATTCCATAAATTGGGATAAGTAGATAATTTGTGTTAAACAGTAAGTGTGTTTCGATGACAAGTGACCGACAAGTTGAGCGTACATATACAATTATGAACATCACAATGAGGCATATCTTGGGTCGTTGGCCATCCAGTCGAGCGACGTGTGCAATATCACACAGTAAGCAACTTCTTCAAGAAACTTCACCAACAAGTTGGGGGTTTTAAGAATGCTGAGGCACGGTTTTCTAGATGTCTAGTACCGTTGAGAAGTTAACCAAACAGTATCAAAACATCGCTATAGTTTGGGATACCTCTGTCGAACATTCTTGAAAGTGGTCAAAATTTTCTGAACAAGTAAGAACAGAATACCGGAGGTTGGGGTATGTGGAAAAACCGTCCTAGCTCATTGGCATAAAAATCCTGAGGGTGAAGCACATGGTGTTATGTCCCTAAAGTACACAAGTCCCTGAACTATGCAAGCGGAATTTCTGTTCTTACAGTTGTAGCCCACCGCACGTCAACATCAGGAATTTTATTCTGACCGGCTGAGGGCATTTTGGCCACCTGTCCCAACCTCTTACCCTACTGCTCTTGGATTTCAACGAATGGAAACTTGCAAATTATAAAATTTATGAATTAGACGAGATTATTTAGTTTTGATTTTTTTTGGTAGTCCTTAATCGTCGAATCTGCATCTAATGATACCT
This sequence comes from Penium margaritaceum, assembly GCA_023375785.1. NCBI lineage: Eukaryota > Viridiplantae > Streptophyta > Zygnematophyceae > Desmidiales > Peniaceae > Penium > Penium margaritaceum. The sequence goes on from SZWC01005561.1 coordinate 31,233, forward strand.
TGGTTTCAACATTTTATATGGAAAAAAACACCATTGAGGTTTGAAATCCCTTAGCCTTTCACATAAAATTCGAGTTGAATTATTTATATGGTATGTAGAATTCATTGAACGATAAAATGTATCACATTCAATCAACTTAAAAAACAATTAATATCGAAAACCAAGAGCAGTAAGGTATGTTCCATTCCAGAAGGTTCTGGCAACTCCAGCCACTTTCTAGAGTCATCGACAAACGTCTTGCAAAATTGAGCAAAGTTTCAATACTACTTCATTGACTTTTCGATGGTGCTCGAATTTTCATTAAATCTTGGATTGATACTCTCCTGACTTCTCGGTATAATTTTGTAGAGAAACCACTCACGGCGCGACCTCGCACGCGTCGCTCGGCTAGACCACCATGAACCACACCATATACTTCTTTGTGATTTTTGTCATTGTTTATATGTACTTGACGTGTTTGACACTTGTCATCAAGTTCACTTTGTACTTCCAATAAATTATCCATTTTTCCCAATTACTCAAATCTTCTACTGTCCTGCACATTATCCTTGTGAACCACCTAGATTTCTTGACATAACACTTGGTACTAGAGCGCAGCGACTCTGGATAGGCAGTCGCTGCATCAACTGCCAGGTGAAAACCTCGCCTGAGTCTTCAGTGCATCTCTACTGTTCAAAATATTACAGACCTCGTGATAAAAACTATGAGCAAAGCAAGCGCAATCTTAAGATCATCCAACTGTAGCAGGAGAATAACATCTAGATAACCGATGATGTGACCGCTCCCACATTGTCGACCACAAGCATACTACCTATCAAGTAGATTAATCCGACTGGGTACGACTCCCTCACAATGTCAGGGATGTGGAATGACTTTGTATGTGCTACAATCGCCTGATTTGGAAAAACAAACGAGAAGTATGATACAGAATTCAGGCTTCAACACATGTGTAAGGCGTACAGCGTGGCGGATAACACGTATTGATTTTGGAAAACCAGTACTGACCCTGTCGCGCATGAAGTTTGTTTCTTCTCCAACAACGGCATCAAGCGAGATATTTTCCAGTCGCCATTTTGGCACACAAGACAACCTCCCATGAATGAACTCTGTAACCGATTGCATCGACAACCTGAACATAACGCTCAGATGCAAGAATCCCACGGCTGGCGACCCCAAAATCACAATTCTTATTGTGCCAAAGGAAAGTCGCAGTTGGCGGAAACCTTGTCATCGATGGAGATTAACACAAACACGATCAACTACACAATAGGACTTGCAGGACGCTATGTCACATCTCGTGCGACTACTGGAGATGACGGTAGCGTGCAAAAGAGGAGGGTTGTCACCGAGAAACAATGATGAGTCGCAAAACGCAAAAGGGCAGGATTAGACGGCAAGGCATTTGTCCGATCAGAAACATCTGTGTTGACTGATTATCCATCTGAGTGGCCCACGTTGCTGTAGATGAGGGTCCCTGAGATCGCAAACTTCAACAAGCGATATAAGGATGGCAAACTGGCAATACTGCCACGAGTGCAACCAACGGGGCAATAGGTACGGAAACTACTGGACAGAAGAGCTCCTTACAACTTTGTAAGCAACAACATGGTTTGGAATCAGGGTTTGTAGTCCGAACTAGGATTGTTTGAAGGAAAAAATGTTGAAAGACAACTGAAGACCTGTTGACTTTACAAACCTCTCTGACTTCAAAGTGGAGATAGACAAAGCATAATGGTCTGTAGGATTTTCCCAATGAGTGACCATACATTAATCCTCGAATGAGATTTCATGTACCGACATAATTTGTAGGTGGACTGGAGCAGCGGATCAGTCTTTGACAGCATTAATGGCATTTGCCTGTGGTCGAGCGACCCACGACGTAGCAACGGTTACGGGAAGTAACAGAGATGGAAGCAACAAAGGAAGTTGTGAAAGTCACAAAATGCCAAAAAATATCTTTGGATGTGGCCAAGAGATTTCCGTTTTGCAGAGCTCAAGCGTGGCTAGTTCACGTGGAGACTGAGAAAGTTCAATAAGTTGCAACTGCCGAGGCGACCACTTCAGCCTCGAACTTGAGAAGTTCACAGTCCTTCCGGAGGAGTTGGCACCACTCATCAAGGAATTTGAATGGGTTTTTCCCGATGAGCTGCCCTGTGAGCTACCCCCACAACAAAATGTCAAGCACTAGACAAACCTGAAGTTGAGCAAAAGATCGACAGTGAAAGGGACCTATCATATGAGAAACCATGAGCTGACCAAACTCAAGAATTGGCTAGACGTGATGCCCGGACAAGGGTTTAGCAAAGCCTCCACGTCACCTTACGCGATGCTTGTGCTTTTCATGAGAAACAAAAATAGGGATATGTGGATGTACGTGGACTGACGCGTTGAAAAAAATCACCATCAAGAACCGCTACCCTCTTCCATGAGCAGAAAAAATGTTTGACCGAATCCGCGGGGCCCCGATTTTCAGCAAAATCGACTTGTGCTGTGGCTATCATCAGATCTGCATATCTGATAAGGACTTAAAGAAGACAATGTTCCCTACCAGATATGGGCACTTTGAGTTTGCGTTCATTTTGTTTGGACTTACGAATGCCCTTGCAATATTCATGCCGGGAATGAACAACAATTTTCACCTGTAGCTTGACGACTTCGTTGTCGTATACCTTGACAATGTTTTGGTGTATAGCCGTACCCCGGAGAAGCACAACGGACATATTTGAAACATTCTCAAGTTTTCAGAAGGAGGTTTTTTTTAAGATTCTCAAAATGCAACTTTGGCCATTGTTTGATCAAGTTTATGGGCCATATCATCGGCGACGGGTGCATCACCATGGATACTGAAAAGGTAGAGGCGGTCGCACATTGGCCAATTCGGAACAATGATCGGAATGTCCAAGTGTTTTTAGGCTTCTGCAACTACTATCATTGATTCATAAAGGACTACGCCCAAGTGCTAAAGCCTCTCTCCAACCTCACTCATAAAACCACCGAGTGGAATTGGGGAGAGAGAAAACACAAAGCGTTCAACTCTTTTAGAGACGCTTTGGCCTTGGTGCCAATCTTACAATTGGTAGATCCAACGATGGACTACACCATGGCCACTGATGTGTCCGTTTGAGCTATCGGAGCCAGTCTCCTAGACAATAGCAGTGGAGAAAAACTGGTCGTGTAGATGTTGCGAAAGTTGCATGGACCGGAACTCAACTTGGTGGTACACAAACAGGAGATTCTCATGCTCATGCACGTATTCAAAACATGATGGTGCTACTTAGAATGCCGGTGATGCATCGTTCGCACCGACCATAACTGAAATGTCTCATGACAGCCAGATCTGAGTTGTTGGCAAACTCGATGGATGGATTTCCTCCATTGCAATCTCGACTACGACGTCGAGTACCAACCTGGAAAAACAAACACAGTGGATGCTCTAAGTTGGCAATCAGATCTGATGGATGAGATCAACATGCTACTCGTCAAACGAAACCTGTATATTGCAAGGTTGTTTGCGAAAGGAAACAAGGAGTTCAACAGATACAACAAGACTACGTTCTGGTTTGACAAACCCTACTGGCAACGGCAGTTTACTCGCAAGTTTTTCATACCACTGAACAAGGAGCTACAAAGAATGTTATTGGAGGAATGGCACATCACCGGTTCAGGTGGAAACTTTAGCGAGGAAAAGACGCTCAAGAAGCTGGCGAAGTAATACTGGTAGGAAAAATGCAGAACGGCATCGTAGCCTTTCGTAAATTGTATGATACATGTCAGCGAAAAAAGCCTTGATGCACACGACAACCTGGTCTACTCCAATCTCTCCTTGTTTGGACGAAGCGGTGGGTCGATAGCAGCATGGACTTTGTGATAGGATTGCCAACCAGTTCCGAGGGTTATGAAGCAATCCTCGTGGTTGTGGGATTTGTTTTTGAACTTTTACACTTCATCACGATGATGAGCACCGTAACCGTAAAAGGAACAATGTGGCTGCTCTTAAACTATACTTGATGGCTACACGGAGTTCCACGTACGAACATTAACGACAGAGATGACCATTACACTAATTGTTTTTGCGCAAATTGATGATGTGTTACGACAGTCAAATCCAGCTATCAACGGCATTCCATCCTCAAACCGACGGGAAAACGGAGCGGACCAATCAGATAGTGTACCAAATTCTCCCCACTTTATGCAAGCCACGCGGCACATACTGGGCAGCCGAATTGCCGACCATCACACTCGCATACAGCCCCACCACGTCCACTATAAACAGTAAAATTCTGTTCAAACTGGTCGAAGAAAAACTTCCCGCCATACCGGCAGGACTGCAAAGCCATAGCAATATTTCTGCTGTCAACATGAACTAAAGGGATTTCTATAGCGTTTGAGAGGAAACACGATAATCTCTCATGAAGACACAAGCAGCTACAAAGCAAGTGGCCAACCAACATCGCAACAATGACATGTTCAATGCTGGCAATCGTGTTTTTCTCAACTCAGCAAACATCAAACTTCGAGGATAGGACTATGAAAAACTCAAACCCAAGTCATCGGAACCTTTTAGATCAAGCAAATGTAAATCCATGTCCTCACTCACCTTCGCCTACTTGGCATCATGACCATCCACCCTGTCATCCACATAATCAAACTTAAGCACTAACAAGACCTGAACACAAGTTTCCTGGGCAGAGACGTCACACCCCCACCTCTTATTCAAGTGGAAGGAGATACAAAGTACGTGGTTGAAGAAGTTTTGGACATGGATGACATGGAAAAACAACAGAGTATCTGGTCAATTGATATGGCTACGACGGCGCACACAATATCTCAGAGCCATACGACAACCTTCGAGATGTCAATCATCTGATCGACGGCTACAATCACCGTTACCTACCTATGTTTGCTAACACACCGGGACATTGCTGCTAAAAAGGGAGGACTATGTCACGCCCCTCACGTACACGAGTCCCTGATCTTCACAAATGGATATTTATGTTTTTACATTTGTAGCCCACCGCGCATCGACCTCATGATTTTTATATTGATCAGCTAAGGATCACTTATGGCCACCTATCCTGAATTCTGGTGTTTCGTTCGAGAAAGTTCTGATAACTTCAACCACTCTCTAGAATGGTCGACAGAAGTGTTGCAAATTGTATTGATGTTCCAATACTGTTTAGTCGACTTCTTGATGGCACTGGAATTGTATATGACCGTGCCTTGATATTCTCAAAGCCCACCAACTTCCTTGTGGAGCCTCTCGAAGTAACCCCTCGTAGCACAACCTTGCACTCGGCGCTTGGCTTGAGCGCCAAGGACCCAACATATGCCTCTATGTGATCTTCTTCATTTTATGTATGTGCTTGACTTGTTCAACATTTGTCATCAAAGTACACTTAGTGCTTAATGCAAATCATCCACCTGTCCTAGTTCCTTTAATCGTCCCACACCTTATCCCCACAAAGCACCTATGTTTTGCTCGGAGGAACACATTTGGCCACAAATAATAGGAAATAAATACTCACTCACGGAGTTAAGGGGACTTGTGTAGGTTTTGCACGTAACATCGGAGACCCTCGAGCACCATGGTTTTTGCTGAATCGGCCAAGGATTTTTTCTAATCTGGGATCAGAGCACCGGGTTTCAAGTCCGATGTACGGATGCCAAGGACTGCTCACTCCTTTTTACGTCCATGACATACACCAGTTCCTAATATTAAAGGGTGGGAGTTTTTGTGATTACATTCATAGCTCACAGCGCCACGACTCCAATATTTTTACTCTGTTTGGCCAAGGGAATTTTAGCCAACTGCCTCGGCCTCCGGTGTTTCATTCCAAAAGTGTCTGAGAACTTCGACCACCTTCTAGAATGGTCGACATAAGTGTTGTGAACCATATCTAAGTTTCAATATTGGTCGGTCAACTTCACGGCAACAACATACTTTTATAAAAAAGTGCCTGAATATTCTTGAAGTCCCTTGACTTCCCGGCAGGGCTTCTCAAATCTGCCACTCATGACGCGACCTCACACACGTTGCTCGGCTGGAGTGCCGAAGATCCGACTTATGTCTCGTACTCATTGTCAGCATTGTACATTTATGCTTGACACACACAGCACTTGGCATTGGATTACACTTATTGGTTAATAAAAATGATCCATTTTCCCTAAACACCCTAATTGCCTTTTGTCCCACTCCTCGTCCGTGTGAACCACCTATGTTCCGCTTGGCGTAACAATTGGTCTCAGAGCGCAACGGTGCTGGAGGGACAACTGACACATTAACTATCTGAAACAAGCTTGCACAATTCCTCAGTGCATCTCCACCGCCCATAAGATTGCAAGCTTTGTAACGACAATGGAAAACAGAGCAAGCGCACTCAATGAGTAGCAGTCCTCAGCGAGTACTGTGGCGATGGTGGGTCAATAGCACGCGAACAATGATTCTCTCCAAGCAAACCATGTGGTAGAAATAATTTTTGCAAGAAACAGTGCAGCACCAATGAACCCGACAGCCCATCCGGTGACAGAGGGCTCGGCAAATCCTTTGCCCACTTTTGCGACGACACCTGACGCAGTGGGAGGCACCAGCAGACAAGGGCGAATCAACAAAGGCATGTACCAGTTCTTGTCGGAACTCAAGATCTTCATTACCCATCTACTCTAAAAACTTAAGACGGTGATGGAGGAGCTTTGCAATTCTTGTTTGCAGTAAGGAGTGCTCACCAAGAGAAATTCTCAAGTGAACCCTAGATTCGACTGGCACTTCCCGAGCCGTCCTATGCCGCAAACTTGGAAGGGTCCAGTGGGCACGATGTGGTTGACGAGCTCGGAGGTGTACTTCACCGCTGCTATGGTCAACAACAAAAAGAACAAAATTTACCTTGCGACCTTGCTTCTACACGGCACGTCATAAAGTTGGTGGTCCGACCTAAAGACCATCCAACAGCAAAAATTGATCGGCGGAGCTACATCAATGGACCACTCCAACATTGTCAACCGTAGGCGTAATACCTATTCAGCAGATTAATCCGACGTGGTACAACCCTCTTCCGCCACCAAAAACATGGAGGGAGTTTGCACGCTATACTCGCCTGTTCTAGGAAGATGAACGAGAAGTTTGATACATCGTAAAGACTCCAATGTCTACATCAGCAGTACAACATGGTAGAGTACACTCGGTGTTTTTGTAAAATGATCACTGGCAGTGACCTCACCCTTGACAGACTGTATTTCTATTACAACAACGGCCTCAAGCAAGATATTTGGTGAGTAATTTCCATTTCTAGCATCCTAGATGACCTTCCATAAATGATTGTAGCAATCGACCGCATCGATAGCACCTACTACAATGCTCAAATACAGGAATCCAACGGCTGGCGATCCCAAGGCCACAATCCTTATTGTGGCGGAGGGAAGTCACAGTTGACAAAAACCTTGTCTCTGGTAGGGATTGACGCTGTCGGTTTGCACGATCAACGGCTTTGCTGAACATGTGGAAAGTCTGGTTATATCGCGATAGATCGGCGAAAGCGACACAGCAAGCCAAAAATGGGAGAAAAAAAAAAGGAGTGAGGGGCCGGGAAACAAGAGAGGGCATGAGTAGACAGCGAGGCTCCAGTCCAGTCGGAGAAATCTACACCGACCAATCACCCATCTGAGCGGCTCACATGGCCGCAGACAAGGGTTCGTAAGATCGTAAAGTTTGATGAAGGATACGAAGACAACCAACCGACGATAGTGCTATGAGTCCAACCGAGGGGTTGTAAATGTCACATAACGGTACCTGCACTACTAGATGGAGGAGCTTCTCACAGTTTTTTCCAGCAAAAACATGGTTTAAAAATTGGGTTTGCAGACCGAACCAGGGATGTTTGATGGAAAAAACCGTTGATGGACGACTGCAAATCTGTCAACTTCGTGAACCATTCCACCTACAAATTAGAGACGTGCATGACGTGAAGTTCTGGAAGACTTACCCAATGAGTGATCACAAAATCATCCTCGGACGAGATTGCCTGTGCCAACACAATTTACAGGTTGACTGGAGAAGCAGAGCATTCTATAGCACCATTAATGGCAGAAAGTGACACCCGCTTCTGGTTGAGCGAACCACAATGCAACGGCGGTTGCAGGAAGGAGCAAGGGTGGAAGCACCAGAGGACATTGCGATAGCCACAACACACCAACCGATATCTCTCGACGTAGCCAAGCAACACCCAAAGTGCAAGGCTGAAGCGTGGCTAGTCCATGTGGTAGTAGGAGAAGCGGAAGAAATCGAAGCGGCCAAAACCATGCTAACAGCCCCTGAGAAGTTTGCATATGTTCCAAGGGAGTTCGCGGAGCTCGAGAGTCACCACCGCAATGTAACATTGACCATCAGATAGACCTGAAGCCGAGTAGAAGTCTGGTGGTGAAGGGGAACTGTTGGATGAGCAATCACTGGCTGAGCAAACTTAAGAAGCAACTGGATGTGTTGCGCATAAATGGGTTCATCCGGCCCTCCACGTTATCCTACGCAGCACCAATACCCTTTATGAAAAATAAAATAGGAGAGATGTAAGATGTGCGTGGACTACAGAGTGTTGAGTGACATCACCATCAAGAACCGCTACCCTTTCCCACGAACACATGAAAATTTTGACCAACTCCGTGTGCCCCATTCTTGTACAAAATCGACCTATGTAATGACTATCATTAGATAGCCCATTTTTGGGCCACATCATCTGTGGCAGACGGATCACCGTGGACCCGAAAAAAGTGGAGGTGATCGCTTATTGCCCAACGCCTCAAATGTTTGGGACGTCCAAGTGTTGTTGGGCTTTTGCAACTACTACCATCGATTTGTAAAAGACTATGTCCGGGTGTCAGCGCTCTGCCACTGTCCTTGGGAGACAACAAACAAGAAGCATTGAAATCTTTGAGAAATCCTCTGACCTTGACACCAGCCTTACGTTTGGCGGATCCAACGGTGGACTACATCATGCCCATCGATACATCCAATTGAGCCACGAGAACCGTTCTCCTCCAAGACAACGGTGGTGGAGAACACATGATCATGTACATGTCGCAAAAACTACACAGACCGGAACTTAACTACGCGGTGCACAAAAAGGAGATGATCACAATCGTCTATGTGTTCAAGATATGGTGGTGCTACTTGGAATGTCGGCAATGCATCATCCGTACCGACCATCATGTCCTAAAGTTATCTCACGATCCAGCCAAATCTAAGCCGTCACCAAACTTGCATGAATGGAGTTCCTCGAGTCCAACTTTGACTACGACATTGAGCACCACCGTAGAAAAACAAATCCGGCAGATGCTCTGAGTCAACAACCAAATTTGATGTTTGAGATCAGTACATTCCTCGTCGAATAGTACCCAAACCACACGAGACAGTTTGCGAAGGTTTACGAGTTATTTGGTGGGTACGACAAAACCAGGTTTGGTTTGATGACCCCTACTGGAAACGACACTTCACTAACCAAGTCGTCGTTCCCCCAAATAAGGCCTCGATCGATGCCAAGACACCAGTCCAGATTGACACTTTGGCAAAGAAAAATTGCTCAAGAAGTTGGAAAATCACTACCATTAGGACAACATGCAGACAGATGTGGTAGCCTTTTGCAAATCATGCGACACATGTCAAAGAAAAAAATCTCGTCGCACACGGCCACTTGATCTACTTCAACCCCTATATCTTCCAAAGAATCGGTGGGCTCACATCAGCATGGACTTTGTGACGGGACTGCCTGCCGCTCCTGGGGAATATGACGCCATCCTCGTCGTGGTGGACAGGTTTTGAGAAATGTTGCACTTTGTGACGATTGTGTGTCCAACTCTTGCATTGAGGTCATCATTTTAGTTCATAAAATGGTGATCACACTCCGTGTCAGGGGTTATCCCCTTCGTAGTACCGAGGAACAATCATCATCTATGACACTGAGCAGGGAGAATAAACTATTTCGAATCTCCAGTGGCCCATTTCCGTTAGAAACCTCATCCCCTTGTTCTGAGACCCAAACAAGGGGTGAATACCCCAAACTCGTGAGTTTTCACAGGTTTTATAAGGAAGTCTGTCAAAATCGCACTAATTCCTGTCTTCAATATTGTTTGATACGAAGGCACAAAATCATCGTGTGCATGACATGTTGAACAAGATCACGTCCAGCTTTGTTCTCTTGTTCACCCCCTCCCCTCATCTATCTCGCCTCAAGTAGCATGGAGGGGAGGATGAGGGCAAGGATGCAGGATCACCCGTCTTGCTCGCGAAGCTTGGTGGCCCCTCGGCCGCCGATCGAGCCCCTAGCTCGATCGGCAACTGGGGCTAGTCGGAGGATGGCCTGCAGGTCACCTGACCGGCGGCCGCCCACCTTGCTGGCCGATAGCCAGCGCGTGGCTGGCCACCAGATTGCCCTCGCTACTCGCAAGGGCGGAGAGGTCCAAATTGGCCCTCTCGCTACATTCCTCCCCACTTCTTATGAACTGTCTCGGTTCATGAATAACAAGTAGGATTTTTGGATAGTAAAGCATCAACCTTGCGAAAGAAAGTTTAATAATCTCCAATCACCAGCTAAGATATGAACACGTGCATGGCACTTGGACCTATGCTGTAGCCTGTTGGTCATCACGGTTAGCAACATCTCCCCTTTAGGCTGGAGCGTCTGCGCGACAACCCTGTTGGGCATCCCGAACCTCCTATGGCCACTGTCCATGAATTCTGCCACGTGGGAATATTGATCACATTTTCCATGTTCAGGTAATGCTCCCTGCCATACGTCAATCTTGCGAGCTGCCAGCTTACTCTAGTACTTATTGACCTCCCCTGTGGGCAACCAAGAAACGGACTCCCATGAGTTATGTTGAGGTCCACAACCGACCCAATGAATGAGTTATTCCCTAACAACGCACAGTCGGAGTGTACGCTCTCAATGCTGGAGTAGGCGAAAGACCTCGTATTGGCCGTCGGTAGCAAGGGCCGCTGACGGTGGCTACATAGTTCCGTCTTCCATGTATGGGGCCAGTAGGCTCACATGAAATATGTCATGTATCTTCATACTTGGCAGAAGTAGTAAATGGTATGCCACTAGCCCGATGCGTGCTACAGTGGAAAACGACCCAATCCATTTCGCTAGAATTGTTTGCACCCTTAGCAACTTTGGCCAAAGGTTCTTCGTGCTAAGAAGTACTTTGTCACCAATGTCAAATGAGAACTCATGGTGAATTTTGTCGGCATATGCTTTTTTTCATTTTCGAGCAGCTTAAAGGTGATTCTTTGCCTCCTGTAACAAAGAGACTATGTGCTAAAAAAACGTTTGAGCAGAAGGAACCTGTCCTCCTGTACTCCCACTCTTCGTCCATGAAGAGGGCACCACTAGATGCCAACCATTTTTTAACACAAACGATGTAAACTGTGTAGTTTTTTTCGTGAATTTATGCACTGCAAACCTTGTCAGTGCTAGGAATTCATCCCGGTCATTCATGGTAGGATCCACGTACATGCAGAACATTTACTCAAGAGTATGATTCATGTACTTTGCTTATCCGTTAGTTTGAGGGTGAAACATTGTTGACATTTGTGACTCGCTGAGGAAGTACTCTTGCATATTTCGCAAGAACTTACTAGCAAATCTTCAATCTCAATCGTAGATAATACACAACGACAAGCCGTGGTATTTCACGACACCCTCAAAGAAGAGACAAGCGGTCTCCTCTGTATTTACATTAGTGGTTCTAGGAATGAAGTGTTTCATGTTTGTGAGAAGATCCACAACCACTAGTATTACACTGTGGCCACGGGCCGTGTTTGGAAGACAAGTAATGAAGTTCATGACGATGCACTCCCACGGAGTCTCATGGATGGAAAGTTGTTAGAGGAGTCCAGCAGACATCTTGTTACTAGCCTTATTATGAAGATATGGATCGCATTTCATGCAATACTTACCGACATTGACAGTCCATCCTGGCCACCAATAGTGGTCCAAGAGTGCCTGGCTGGTATTTTGAGGTCCCGCATGACTTGCGACTGTTGGGTCCTGGAACTAGGAGGTAATCTTTGCTCGAAGGTCTCTCGAGTCAGGCACACAAACTTGTTCTTAGTACGAGAAGATTCCCGCGGCCTCCACCAATCCGTACTTGTCTATATTACATGAGTTTTGAAGCCAAGAATTCACACATTCTTCCATCCGGATCCTGTTTACAAAACTATTGTAGTGGATAATCTCTCCAGGTGGTTACCGTAGAGGTGCTTAGGGATCTTGTGCTTGCATTGCTGCTATTGTAGTGGCCATGAAACACCCACTGAACTTAGTGGTTACTTCAATTTCCACATGCTGTCGACTTAGTGGATCGGCCACCTTGATGTGTCCTGGCCGATATTCCCATGTGAACAAGAATAAACTCAGGTATTCGCTCTAACACGCCTATCGTCTTGACAGGTTCGGTTGCGTTTAGAGAAACACTTATGGGTTATGGCCAATCACGACCGTCACACTCCCTTAGTACCCTCAAGGTAGCAAAGGAATATGTCATGGCGTACTCTGATCCACCTAAGTGTCCACAACTGCTTAGTGCAAAGAGACTTCCAAGAGAGGTGTGTGCTTTGGATCGCCACAACACCAAGGGAGAAGAATTCTGGCAGAATACAGGTTGCGGAAAATGAGAAAGGCTGAGGACCACTAATGGTTAGTTGTTATGGTGAGATTACATCAGATTCTTATAGCCTGTGATCTGAGCTTTGGAACGCATCCAAGCACGTCCAAAATTGAGCAGTAGAGCCCCTGCTACGGCCGTTGGAGTAACCCATGGTGGAGCCGCCCACCATGTCCACGAACAGGAGTGACGCGAGGCGCTTCGACGGTGGCCTGTTGAAGCGCCCTTCCTGGCCCACCAACGTGGGGGGAGGCTTGCCCTGGACCAAGAGACCTCCCACGTCCCTTCCTTTATGGCCCATGTGCCTTTGGAGCTCATTGAGGTCGAACTCAGACCGCTGGTGGTGGATTTATCCCATCACCAATGATGGAACCCAGATTCCTCCCACCTACCACCCGAACTTTGGATGGGGCTAATTTTCTGAATTCTCAACCAAATCGAGCAACTTAAAGCTCAAAACCGCGTGGCAAAATCCAGGGAGTCCAAATGTGCAATCAGATCAGACATCCAACTACTCTCTATTGGTCGAACAAGGAAAACGGCAAACGACATCCATTGCAGGGAAACTTTTTAACAATCTCCCCCGTGCACCTTCCATGCCGGATGCCTTATGCTTACTCTTGCTCGTCCCCTCTTGCGCCTTCAAGCCCCTCGCAGGTTGTCAACCCAAGCCCTGCAAGGCTAATGACGTGCCAATCCTAGGGCTGTGCCTTGGTCAAGCAATCCGCGAGCATGTGCTTCGTGCTGCAATACTACAGCACAACCTGTCCCTTCTCCACCATGTCGCGCGCATAGTGGTAGTACACATGGATTTGCTTCATCGTCCTGTGCTACGTTAGGTTATTGGTCAGCGAGATGGAGCCATTGTTGTCCTCCTGAACCACCGTAGGTTCCTGCTGCGGCACGCCCAGCTCCCCAAGCAATCTGCGGAACCACACTGCTTCCTTGACCACCTCGACCACAGCGATGTACTCCGCATCCACTTTAGAAGTGGCAACATAGTCCTGCTTCCTGCTACACCACGAGACCGCTACACTTGTGAGGAAGAACACATAGCCAGAAGTGGACTTCCTCTTGTCCACATCGCCGACATAGTCCGCATCCGTGTAGTAGACCGGTCGCAAGGGGTCCGACTTCCCCTTTCTGTCGTACTTTAGGCGTGCATGTCGCGTTGCCTGTAAGTATCGGAGGATGCGCTTTGCCTCCTAGGCCACTGTAGTGGCCTAGGGTTGACCACATACCTGCTCACCTGACCCACCATGTAGGCCAAGTCCGGCCGAGTTACCAGCATGGCATACATCAGGCTGCCCGCCACAGATTGGTAGGGCACATCCGCCATGTCCTTCTTCTCCTCTTCATTTTGCGGCGCCATCGCCGCACTCAGCTCACAGCTCATGGAGACCGGACATCCCAATTGTTTGCAGTCCTCCATGTTGTGCCGCTTTAGAACCTCGGCCACGTACTTGGGCTGCCCCAGCTCAAGCGTGCGCGCCCTCCAGTTCCACGTTATGCTCATCCCATGGTAGTACTCCAGCTCCCCCATGTCCATCATCTTAAATCTGCTGCTCAACTGCTCCTTGTGCTGTTGCAAAGCCGCCACATCTGATGAGCAGAGGATCAGATCGTCCATGTAGAGTGCGACAATCTAACGGAGTCCTTTGCTACGCTGTACGTACACGCTGTGGTCTGACTCACAGCGCTTGAAGCCAAGCCCCGCTATGTAGCCGTCCATCTGCTGGTACCAACACCTGGACACCTGTTTTAGCACGTACAAAGCCTTCCACAGCTTGCACACCTTGCCCTCTGGCGCATCCATCCCCTCCGGCACCTCAAGGTATATCTCCTTATCGATGAGGCCATTCAGGAATGATGTCCTGACATCCATTTGGTGGATCTCCATATCTTTTGCGGCTGCCACCAGGAGGATTGTCTGCATGCTTGTGAACTTGTCGAATGGCGCGAACGTCTCATTGTAGTGTTTGTCTTTCCGCTGTGCGTATCCCTTCGCCACCAGCCGTGTCTTCTACTTCTCCACCTTGCTTTCCTTGGTGAGATTCACCTTGAACACCCACTTGGAGCTGATCACTTTTGCCCCCTCAGGCCGATCTACCAGCTCCGAAGTGCCATTCTTAGCAAGGAACACAAGTTCAGATTTTATTGCTTCGCCCCACTTCTTCCTGTCAGGCCGTGCAAGCACCTCTTACATGGTTGTCGGCTCCATTACGGCTGCCATCATGTACCGCGCCATGCCGACCCAGCGGCCTGTGCTCGCGTCGTACCACTTCGCCGCATTCCGCTGCCTCCGGCTGCGACGCGACAACCTTGGCGACGCCGGTTGCTGGTCCTGCTGCTGCTCTGCTGCAACATTGTCCTCGGCCGCGGGCTCCCCCGTGTCGGCTACTGCGTCCTACGCTCCAGTGGCACATGCACCTGCTGCACTACCCTACTGCACTCCAGCACCGTCATCCTGCGAGGCATCCACCTCTGCAGCCGCCAGCTCCTCCTTACGTTCAAGGAGTTGGAACCATTCCCCTTGCTTTGGAGATTGCATTGTGTCGATGTTGTTGCTGCTATAGTAGCTCTGATGCTCATCAAACGTGACGTCGCAGCTAGTGATGACATCCTGCGCTTGTGGATCGAAGAGGCGGTACGCCTTGAGCGTACTCTCGTACCTGACGAACGCATACGCCTTTGCACGTGGGTCCAGTTTGGAGTCTTTTCTTTGTGCGGCTTGCACCAACGCGTGCGCCTTGCACCCGAATGCCTTCAGGTGCGCCACGCTTGGTTTGCGCTTGCTCCAAGCCTCTTGTGGTGTCTTCCAGCTATTCTTCCCCTTCAGCAGTGCTGTTGGGGTGAGCTTGGTGATGTAGCACCCCGTACTCACGGCCTGGGCCCACAGGCTCCGTGGCAGTTTAGCATCCACAAGCATTGTCTGTGCCATGGTGAGTAGCGTCTGGTTCGCACGCTCCGCCATGCCATTGGATTGAGGCATGTATGGAGTGGTCGGCTGCCGCTCCATTCCCTGCTCCTTCAGCCACCCTCCGCAGCCCACGTACTCGTCGCCATTGTCGCTACGTAACGCTCTGACCTTGCGACCAGTCTGCCTCTCCACTGCTACGATGTACTTCTTTAGCTGGTCCAACACCTCACTCTTCCGCTTCAGAAAATAGACATAGAGTCTTCTGCTGTAGTCGTCGATGAAGGTGACGAAGTACCGCTCGCCCCCAATGGACGGCGTCTTGATCGGCCCGCACACATCACTATGCACGACCTCAAGCAGGTTCTCAGCCTGCCGCTATCCATCTTCAAGCAGTTTGTGCTTCGCATTGTCCATGATGCAGGGCTCACACTTGTGTTGTGCAGAATTTACTATTGCACCTGCTGCACCGGTGGTCTTGAGGCCACGAATCATGTTGCGCTTCACCATCTCTTGCACGACTACGGGCGACGAGTGCCCCAGCCGCTGATGCCATAGCTGCAGGTCTGCTTCTCCGCCTTTAGCGAGGTTGACGGCGTGTGCTTGCGAGTCCGCTACGTCTGCTGCCAAGGGGATGAATTTTGTGTCAACAATGTAGAGGCCTCCCTCGCACTTCGCTTCGAGCACGACCTCACTGCCGCCAGCCATCCACACGACTGCACCTTGCGGAAGAGCACTTCATACCCCTTGTCTGTCAAGCGGCTCACACTCAAAATGTCAACCAGGCCGGGGATATGTTGCACGTTTTGGATAACACACTAGGCCTTTTTACCACCAACCACCACCTCCACGTCTACATCACCTTGGCCAGCCGCCGGTCCGACCTTGTCGTTTGCGACCACCATGGACTTGGCAGACTTGGTGTAGTTGATGAACCCCACCTTCTTGATTTGGGTATGCTCCTCTACACCTGAGTTGAGGCATCGCCGGTTGGCACCCTTCAAGTCGTGGTTTTTTGTGCTGTTGAGGAGTGCCTTCTTGCCTTTGGCGTCTTTGCCGCCTGCCTACGTCTCCTCTGGACACACCTTGGCCCAATGGCCCTCCTTGCCACAAGAATGGCATGCACCCTTCTTGGCACCCTTCTTGCTGCCGCCCTTGCCGCCACCTCGCTTGTCGCATCTGATTCCACCTTGCGTATGGGTGACCAGGGCTGTTGAGGATGACGAAGTCTTGCCACCGCTACAACGGTGCACCTCGTTGCGGATGTACTCAGCGACTGCGCTGTAGGTGAGTTTATTCTCCTCCCAACCTCTCAGCACTGTGAT
The DNA here is from genome assembly GCA_023375785.1 of Penium margaritaceum. NCBI lineage: Eukaryota > Viridiplantae > Streptophyta > Zygnematophyceae > Desmidiales > Peniaceae > Penium > Penium margaritaceum. The sequence goes on from SZWC01005561.1 coordinate 48,126, forward strand.
GAGAGGACTCCAAGTGTCGGGTAGAGCCATGAGGAGCGCCATCGTCTGCATCTTTGTGTCAATCTTCCACCCCAAATTATTGTATTTTGAGGCAAGAGACTCAATCTGTTGCATGGCAGAAATGAAGTCCTCACCCTCCTCAATCCTCACCGTTGAGAGTTGCTTCATTTCGAAGATCTTGTTGGCTAGGGATGTTGACTGGTGAATGGAGCAGATCTTCTTCCACGCGTCAGCTGCCAGGTTGCAACAGTGGATGTAGCCACACTAGGATTCATGCAGCGCCGACAATAGGAGCATCAGAACCCACATGTTCTTCTTTGCGAAGGTCGTCTTCTCCTCGCCCGTTGCGCTCGCATCTTGAACCTCCGTGACCTTCATGAGCTCCAACAGTCCCTTGTACACGAGGTAGATCTCAAAATGCCACCACCACAGCCCAAAACCAGGGCCGCTCATGTACTTTTGGATGGGTGAGGACTCTATCTTCAGCGCGATGTTGAACTTCTGCTATGGACAGTCTCAAACTGCAACGGCGAAGACACCCAGAGCGACACACCTGTGTATTGCGGAAGCCGTGAACGTCTTGACAGACAGATCAGGGCAGTGGGTCCAAAACCCTTTGTCAGGAATGTGTCCTGGCGTGCTCTGATCAACCTTAGTGTCCGCGGCTGCTGAGTGCAAAGAGAATTCCAAGGGAGGTGTGTGCTTTGGGTCGCCACAACACTAAGGGAGCAGAATTCTGGCAGAATGCAGGTTGCGGAAACTGAGAAAGACTGAGGACCATTAATGGCTGGTTTTTGTGGTAAGATTAAATCAGATTCTTATAGCCTGTGATCTGAGCTTTCCAACGCATCCAAGAAAGCCCAAAACGGAGCAGTAGAGTCCCTGCTACGGTCGTTGGAGTAATCCATGGTGGAGCCGTCCACCATGCCCACGAACGGGAGCGACGGGAGGCGCTTCGACGGTGGCCTGTTGAAGCGCCCTTCCTGGCCCTACAACGTGGGGGGAGGCTTGCCCTGGTCCAGGAGACCTCCAGCATCCCTCCCTTTATGGCCCATGTACCGTTGGAGCTCATTGAGGACCAACTCAGACCACTGGTGGTGGAATTATCGCGTCACCAATGACGGAACCCAGATTCCTCCCACCTACCACCCGAACTTCGGATGGGGCTACTTTCTGAATTCTCAACTAAATAGAGCAACTTAAAGCTTGAAACCGCATGAAAAAATCCAGGGAGTCAAAATCTGTAATCAGATCAGGCATCCAATTACTTTCTAGTGGTCGAACTAGGAAAATGGCAAACGGCATCCATGGCAGGGGCGCTTTTCAATATTTAGTACCGCAAAGGGCTCTTGATCCCCAGTCATGTACCACGTCTCCACTGGGATGAGCTCCCGGCTCTCATATGCAGCTGGGTGACTGTTCTACATGAGGAATACTCCAAGTCCTACTGCCGATGCATTGCATCGCACCTCCTATAGTTGCGATGAGTCTAAAAGAGCTAAGACGGGTGTTATGGATAGAAGCTTTTTGACTTTGAGAGAAAGGCATTTGTCTAGTCAGTTGTCCAATCCCAATACACCTCTTTTGATGTGATCCTGGTTAACAATACTAGTAGAGTCAAATATCCTTACATAAATCGCTAGTTAAACTAGTTTGCAAGGCTGAGGAAAGACCGATACTGCCCAACATTTTCTGGACACGGCTAATCCACCATGACTTGGACCTTTTGTGGGTTGACACGAATGTCGTCCTTGCCGACTATGTGTCCAATGTATTTGAGCTCGTCTTGTACAAACTTGCGCTTGCTCACTATCGCATAGAACTTATGTTTGGGAAGGATCACGAGGAGTTCGCACTGATGTTCTATGTGCTCTTCCATGGATTTAGAGAAAACCAGGATGTCGTCCAGGTAAACCAAAGCAAACTTGCCGAGCTCCTTGGCAAATGTTCGGTTCATTTCTCCTCGGAAGGTTGCTAGAGCATTTGTTAGCACAAAGCATAGAACTCAGAATGGACAGTGTCTCATGTGCGTTCAAAATGCTGGTTTGGGTACATCGTCTTCGGTGATACACGTTTGATGGTACCCTAGAGACAAACCCAAGGAAAAACATACTTTTAGTCCTTGGAGTTAGTCAAAAGGTCCTCAATCCATGGTAAGGGGAATCAATGTTTCACCGTCAGCTTGTTCAACACCCAATAGTCTACGCACATGCGTAAACCATCGTCCGTTTTGTTCACAATAGAGACCAGCAAACCGTACGACAAGCTACTTGGCTCCATCCATCCTCTGGCAATGTATTCTTTGATTTGGCATTCAGTCTCGTGCCTTTCTGTTGGACTAAGGGGATACATGGGTCTGAACAGGGGGGTCACCTTTGGTTGCAGTGGAATCATATGGCCCATGTGTTGTTCTGGTGGAAGCCCGGCTGGTGAGTCCTGGAATACGTCTGAGAACGTCTCCAATGGATATTTGATCTCTTGAGGTATTTCTTCCTTCACGTCGTCCTCCACTTTCGACTGTTGAGCCAAGAAGTATAGACACCCTTGTCAAATATGTCTCTTGATCTACATCACAAACAAGCTAGCATGGACTTGTGGTCCGGTTGGTGACAATTTGGTACTTGAAATCAACGTAAAACGACGTTTTACCTTTTCAAGGATCAAGTGTTTTTATTCAAAGCACATCAAAGCCTTTTTGTCACGGAGCCAATAATCACCTTGCACCACTCCGAATGGGTGAAGAGGGGCGGGTACGTTCAACCTGACACTTTGTGTATTACCTTGAATACAAATATTTGCCTTACAAGTACCGATCACGGATATAGTACGGTTGCCACTAACAATAACTGAGCTATTTGATGGCTCGTACTTTGAGCCCACCTATCGGGTAAAGCCAAGGCTGACAAATGAGCCATCTCCTCTTGTGTCATCTAGTATATTCATAGGAGCATTAGCTAGGTTTGCTCTTAACTGCATCATCATATTACCTCCACTCTTCCGAGTGAACAGGCTCGACGACAGAAAGTGGAGTTTGTGATAAAACACGGAATCTATATGAAGGACACCGCAACTCCCATGATTCACCCATCCAAGTCCATATCTTGTGGGCACGTGTGAATTCGGTTAGCACATTCCAGTCTTCAAATTTGATTCGGTCAAAATCGTCAACCAAAGGTAACGTAGACGTGATTGAACATTTCACTCTGGAAGCGTTTGCTTCAATAACTGTGTCACAAAGCTCATGCAAAGTGATCGGTGTCACCAGCACTAAGTATGTACGAACATGCATCTTGTCTGAGGATGCAAGGTGTAGTTGGCAATGTTGGTCAGCAAGCGTAGAACGAGACTCAACAAGAGGGGAGAAAACGATAGAGAAGTTTGAACTCATCAAAAAGTCAAATTATTTAACATCATCATCTGAAAACATGAACCCACAGTCGTGATCCAGCTTTTCCCTCGAGTGGTCCTACTAACATAACTTAGGGGTGGGGAAAACCCGCACCACTGCCCTGTCCGTTACCATGGCCAGGCCCATTGCCTTGGCCGCAGCTCTGTCCACAACCGTGTCCGCGCCCTCCTACTGCACCATCACCACGAGGTGCCATAGCTATGGCCAACGCCGCGGCCTCTTACCCATCGATGTGGCCTCTTGCAAACCACCAGCAGCCTCAGGGCACTGGGACCTAAAATGGCTGGGCTGGATGCAATTGTGGCAAATCCTGTCGAGGAAGGCTGCATTGCAACACTCACGCACAACATGTATCTCGCCATTGCCGTGGTTGCACCTGTTGTTGGAGACCTTGTGTCCACCAGCTCGTCATTGTCTTGGCTAGAGGATTTGCGGGTTGCTTGCCCTTCGTCCCACCCCGTTGTCCGACTGATCCACCAGCCGCTACAACGTCCATGCGCATGTTATGGCCCTGCTATGCACGCGCGTTTGGTCGTGTATCAGAGTAGTTCTTCAGGTTTGTTCAATACACTTCGCTCATGTAGTTGCGCAACGCCCTCCAGCTTGTCCAAGCTTGGCCTGTTGCCTTTGTGGTGGTCGTGTTCTTTATCTTCCTGCTGGAAAGGCCATCACGCACGTACTCTAGTAGCAAGAACTCCTAGTAATTTAAGGTCTGGGTCCAATCACCCTCAGTGAAGCTTTTGGCTTCCTCCACGAGTGCAGTGAACTCGCTCAAATAGACATCAAGCAAGCTACCGAGTTGTCTAAAGTCCTTGATCTTATGGAGGGTGAGTCACACCTCCTCACGCTCGGTTCACTTCTTATGCATGATAGCATAGAAGACCTCCCACGGCATGGGCTATCACTCAAGGTATGGTTGCTACGCGTCCTACTCCTTGACCATGTACTTGAAGAGCTTCGTGGCTAGATCGCCCCATTGACTGAGTGGGGCGATGTCACCACGACACAACGTGCTCCATGCAATTTAGCTAGATAGTTAGTTTCACGCCCTTTGAAAAGATCTCCACACCATGGAAGAAGGACGTGTTCATGACCGGCCTCAAATTCGTCGAGATAGGAAATTCGTCGTTGTCAATGGTAGTGGCATCAGCACCAACGACTCGCTGCAATCACTATTGCATCCGCACTTGGATCATGCTCTGCAAAAAATTGTGAAGGTTGTCGCATCGGCAACTTACCTCATGAGAGGCAAGGTGTTGCAGCTAACGATCACGGTTGAGGTCCGTGATGCTCTGCCTAACATGGGCCAATAGGTTGGCGAACGCAAAATTCAGTTTTGACATCGTCAGAGCGTCGGCGATATCTTCAAGGGCCTCATGTTGTCCGTGTACCTTTACATACTACAGGATGGTATGGTTTGCATAAATTCCTCCAAGGAGTCCCACCTTTTGGAGGAGGTTGTCGTCAGCGATGACGCTTGAGGGATGTTGGTCTACCCCATCATGACCACATCGTAGGAAGGGGGTGCACCCCCATTCCTTCGGGTGGTGCCTCACCTCCACCATTGGTGGTGATCTTGAGTCGGTCCTTCGCCTCGGCAGCCAACTCAGCAAGCCTTTGGTGGTCGTTGGGAATTTCTTTCACGACGAGATCATCTGGCTTGTGCTCGCAGTGTGTGGTTGCTTTTGGCACCTTTGCTGGTGTTGGCAGCCTCGCTACTATCAAGAGCTTCAGGCGATCCGGCGAGCGTCTAACCATTCTCAAGCGATCGGCTGGAGTTTGTCGCACGATGATGGTGATGATCGTGATCCTCGTCGCCTTTACCTTCATTGGCGTCGTGCTCTTTGACATCACGCTCTGGTGGCCCTCCTCGAGCGCATCATCCTTCGTGTGGGAGTCACCCACGTACACGTCGACGTGCTTGTCAAGCACTTTCTTGACTTCTGCATACTTCTCGGTGTCGCCGAGTTTGGCAACGGTTGCCTTCGCTGGTACTGTTGCTTTTGGCTTGGCAACCGTGCTTGTGATAACGGCTCCCACAACTCGGAGTCCGCCAACGGCGTGTGGTGAGGCCGTCACCACCTTGCCCTTGTTGGTCGTGGACAGTTTGGCACTTTCCATTCCATTACCTGTGCAACTAGCGCACAAAGATCGTTGTGAGGGTCACCCCACGACCTCAAGGACGTGCCACCTACCAAAGTCACCTTGCTCTCACAATCGGTGAGGAAATCATACAAAATTATTTATATCTTTCTAGGCAGGCATGGTCGACACAATTACATGGTAGAAAAATCGATTTTTCTACGCTACCATTGTCAGTACAATCACGTGGATCATAGGCAAAACCGTAAGCCATGACTCGCGGTACTAGGGAAGCTAAAAACCCTAGGAAAATATAATCAAGACAAAAGAACAAGGAAGCTACCCAAACTTGAGCACCACTCTTATGGTGAGGAGGAGGCAAGGAGGGTAACCCTAACTTTGAGTTCCCACCCTCTCATGCTCCTCCCTCGCAACTCTTGTCTTCTTTCTTGTATTTTGGTCGTCCTTGGTCTCCTCTTGAGTCCCCTTGGCATGCCTCTTTGGAGGCGTCTCCCTTGTGCTCCACAGCAATGGGGCAGTCTCGAAAAATTCCCAAAGTGTCACCTTCCTCCTTTTCTCTTCCTCTCAAGCCGTGAGAGTCCTTGGTCTGAAGTTAGGGCACTGCCCCAATTTTTTGTCGAAAGCGGATAGCGAGAGCCTTGAAAAGAGGGAGAAAGTTGATGATTTGACGGTGGACACTTCCCACCCGTCCCCCAAAAATTCAACTAGCTTCTTCGAGGGAAGGGGGAGCCTAGAGGAATGAGGAGGATCAAGAAGAGCTCCTCAAGAGCTTCCTAACGCACTTTACGGTGCTTGAAATAGGTAGCTGTAGATGTCCTGTGACAGTTTTATTACTGATGTAGCTGCTCGCAAAGCTTTATGTATGGCGTAGCCGCTGGAACCGTTGCACAGCTAGTCGTGAGGTCGTTGGCTATGAGAACCACTATAACGGCTAGGACTCCAACCCCTGCACTGAGGTCATCATGGGAGTTGGCAGAATGGCGATCTTCTTCCGCATGAGCGGTTTTCTCCCACGTAGTGCTAATCAGAAATTGTCATCAACGACCCCGAGTAGGGAGACTCAAATATTTTGAGTCTCCGGAGGCCCATTCCCGTTTTGAGCCTCACCCCCTTGTTCTGAGACCCGAAGAAGTGGTGTATACCCAGAACTTGTGAGTTTGCATGAGAGTTACCAAGAAATCTGTCGAAGTCGCGGTATTTTTTCAATTTTGATATGTGACGACGCAAAATCGTCGAGTGCGAGGTACGCTGAATATTGCGCACCCAACTTTGTGCCGGTCGCTCGTCCTCTCTCTCGCTCACCCCCTCCCCTCGTCCGTCTTGCGTCAACCGGCGAGGAGGGGAGGGCGAGGGTAAGGGTGCAGGGCCACCAGCCTTTATCATGAGGCCTGATGGTCCCTCGACCGCTGATCAGGCCCCCAGCTCGGTCGGCGGCTGGGACTGGCCGGCGGGTGGCCGACCGGTCACCTGACCGGTGGTCGGCCACCCAGCCGGCCGACTGCCAGCTGGCGGATGGCCAGCGCGTGGCTGGCCACCAGCCAGTCCTCGCTGGCGAAGGCTGGCTGCCGGCCAACCCTCGCTAGTCGCTAGGGCGGGGAGGGCTGAATCGGCCCTCTCGCTATACACTTCATCCCAACGACAACCACCATCACCGCAGAGGAAATGACACAGCTGTTTCTAACTCAATTGTGTGGCTGCACGGAGTGCCACGTACTATCATTAGCAACAGAGACACACGCTTCACTAGCCGTTTCTGGCCCAAACTGATGACATCCTACGGTAGTCGGATTCAACTATGAATGGCGTTCCATCCTCAGGCCAACGGACAAACGAGTGAACCAATGTCATGCTTGAACAACTTCTCTGAACTTTGTGCGAGCCACACGGCACCGATTGGGCAGCAAAATTGCCAACCGTCGAACTCGAATACAACTCCGCCACTTCCATCGCAATTGGGAACATACCCTTTGAGGTGGTATACGCCAAAAGTCCTGCCACACAGGCTGGATTGCAGAGTCAGAACAACATTCGCACGGATGACATTCACTGCCAGGACTTTGCGAGACACTGAGGAAAGACGACAGACTCTCACAGAGGCACAAATAACTATGAAGTGGGCAGTCGACGGACATCGCAACGATGACGTGTTTAGCACTGGTGATCGCGTCCTCCTAAGCTTTGCAAATATCAAAGTCCGCGGATAGGACTTCGCGACGCTCAAACCTCACTGGTTGGGACGATCTGAGATAGAGCGACTGCAAACCCCAATCGTCGCTCACCGTTGCCTCCCCGGCAGCATAGCGATCCACCATGTCTTCCACATTAGCAAACTCAAGCACTATCGGGACCCTAGCACGAACTTCCCTGGCAGAGACGTCACACCTCCACCTCTTGTACAATTGGACAAGGATATGAAATATTCTTGCCCACTTGCAGAGATCGTTGAACATCGATGCCGTGGAAAAAAATCGAATATCTTTTCTTGTTTACGACGCTGCGCACAACACTTGGGAGCCCTATGACAACCTTCGAGACTTCGATCATTTGATCGACGGCTACTTTCGTTGTCACCGTCTGCTAGCGCGCCGGGACGTTGCGGCTAAAATGGGGGAAGTGTTATGTCCATGACGTACACAAGTCCCTAGAACTCGCGAGTGGGCATTTCTGTCATTACATTCATAGCCCACCGCGCGAGGACTTCAGGAGTTTTAGGTTGTCCGGCTAAGAGCATTTTGGCCAAGTGCCCCAACCTCTGGTGTTCCGGTCCAAAAGTTTTTGACAACTTCGACCACTGTCCAGAATGGTCGACAGAAGTGTCGCGAACCATATCAACATTCTAATATTGCTCAGTTGACTTTTAGACCACGCCATAATTTTATAAAAAAGCGCTTCAATATTCCTGAAGGCCCTTGTACTCTTGGCAGAGCTTCTCGAATCCGCCACTCACGACATGACCCCACATGCGTCGCTTGGATCAAGTGCCAAAGACCCGAATCATGCCTCATTCTCATTCTCGGCATTGTATATATATGCTCGACGCACTCGACACTTGTCATAGAAGTACACATAGTGTTTAGTACAAACTATCCTTTTGTCCCAAAAACTAAAATCGTCTTTTTTCCCGCACCTCATCACTGTAAAATACCTACATTCCGCTTGGCGCAACACTACTAGCGGGGGAGTGTAATGTGCGGCCGGCGCCACGTGGCCCAAATGGGTCCCAAAGTATCACTGAGCGTGAACTTCCCGTTCGTTTGCTACATTTAGGGTCTAGCTTACGTTTTGCACAACAATCTGGCGTGCCATGCATTCGCCGGCTTCTCCATAGCGTCTGAGTGCCGTCGATGTGATGATGTCACGTTTATGGCTATATCAAACTGTGGCTTCAGTTTTGCGACCACAGTTCTAGCGACCTGTAGCTTTCAACGGCAAGTGGGGCCATCCGCCAGCGCACGCATGCACATGCTGGGAGACTATCCCCTGCAAGCCATGCACGGCACGACAGCCCCGGGGTCTGGCCTGGTTCGCCTCATCCATGGGATGACGCCAGCATGTCTGGTACTCGCGGCAGGTCAAACTCAGTTGACCTCTACCGTCTCCCAGCACAAATGCGGCAGGTGCGCTCACGCCCAGGGCTTCGGTTGTGGGTCTCTTCCGGGGAAGGTGGCTCCAGCGCAGAATAGCTACTGCGACAGAGTTCCCTGTCCTGGGCACACGCAGACGCGATGGTTGAGCAACCGGGCGGTTCCCGCAGGGAAACAGGCTGACCCCGAGGTCCAGTTGTTGGGAGCTCGGGCCGGCCAAGCTGCCAGGGCAAGGACGTTCCCGGTATATCACCCCAGCCAGGACGCCATGTCCGGCAGACATGAAATCGGAACCGAGCCGCGTGGTTCACCTCGGGATTCAAGCCATCTGTTGACCCCCAGATCCCGAATTCTAACCTGAAAGTCTGTGCTGACTCCCTTTCAACCGTCCCTCTACACGCACACAGATCATGGAGGCCGCAGAGATGGCCGCCGCCGCCGCCGCCGACGCCGAGGCGGCTGTGGCGGCAGCAGGCGCCGCCGTGGCGGCGCAGCAGCTGGCGCAGCAACTGCCGTCTCGGCTGTCGGGGCTGCTGCTGGGACTGCTGCACCGGCGCGTACGCCTAGTGGCCGAGTACTTGTTTCTCGCGTACGCCTTTCTGCTGCTACTGCTCCTCTGCCTCATGCACTCCTCCTTCGTGCACCAGGTGCGCGGTTTTGGTTGTAGCCTGGCATACTCCTTCACCTCCCCCTCCTCCCCCTCCTCCCCCTCCTC
>SZWC01005561.1:92854-104115 GCA_023375785.1 Penium margaritaceum
AGAGAGAGAGAGAGAAAGAGAGAGAGAGAGAGAGAGAGAGAGAGAGAGAGAATGTTGCATGTACTATACTCGCGTGTTTTGGGAAAGTGAATCAGAAGTCTTTCACACGGTACAGGCATCATTGTTTGCTTCAGCAGTCCAGCGTGGAAGAGTACACTCAGTGTTCCTACAAAATCATCTCTTGCAGTGATCTCCCCCCCCACGAATTATGTTTCTACTAAAACAAAGACCTCTAGCATGACTTGAGATGAGATGTTGCAAAATTTTGCATCCAAGGTGACCTTCCGTGAATGATCGCAAATCGCATCAACAGTGTCAACTACAAGGCTCAGATGCATGACTACAACGGCTGGCGACCCCATGCCACAATCCATATCGTGGCGGCAAAAAAAATGCAGTTGTTGGAAATATCATCTCTAATGGATATTGACGCCTCAATCAACGTGATGAACGACTATGCTTCACTTGCAAGAACCCAGGACACATCTCACGTGACTACCAAAAACGACAGTAACAGGCCCAAAACAAGGAGGAAGCCGCAGAAGTATGAAGGGTCAAGAATCGGCAAAGGATAAGAGTAGGGAGGAAACCTCCTATCCCATCAAAGAAATCTGCGCCGACCGATAGCCCATCCCAATGGCCCAAATCACTGCAGATAAGGATTCATGATGTCACAAAATTCAATGAGGGGTACGAGGATGTTCAACCGGCGGTGCTGCTTTGAGTACAACCAAGGAGTTGTAAACGTTACAGAATGGTACTAACACTACTCGATGGAGGAGCTCCTTGCAATTTTTTCAACAACAGCATGGTTTGCATGTCGGCTTTGCACACTAAACCGGGGATGTTGAAAGAAAAATAGTCGATGGATAACTATAGATTTCTCAACTCCGTGAACCACAGGAACTGCACATTGGACATCTGCAAATTGTAATGGTCAAGAGAATTTACAAAGGGACTGACCAAAAAAAGAACTCAAGTAAAATCTTCTATAGAAGCACAATCTGTATGTAAACGACCAGCGGATCAGTCTACGTCAACATTAACGGCAAGAAAAGACACATATATCTGGTTAAGCCATCTACAACATTGTGGTAGTTACATGAAGCAGTAGAGCAAGTAGCAATAGAAGATGTTGTAGTTGTGGCTAAATAACCCACACTGCCAAATTCATTAGATGTGGCCAAACTTTACCTACGATGCAAAGCACAAGCATGACTAGTCCACATGGATTCTAGGGAAGCAAAGGATCATAGCAGCGGACACCATAACATCAGCCTCATTGTCCTCACTTGACAAGTTCACAACCGTTCTGGAGGAGTTGTCATCCTTCGTCGAGGAGTTTTCAGGGCGTTTTTCTCAACAAATTACCTCATGAGCTACCTCCATAATGCAGCGTTGATCATCAGGTAGGACTGAAGCTGGGTAGCAAAGCTACAGTCAAAGAGACCTATTGGGTGAGCGACCACAAACTGACCGCCCAAAAAATTCAGCTAGACAAGATGCCCAGTCATGGGTTCATCATGCCATCCACATCACCTGCATTGTACCTATTATTTTTGGGAAAGATAAAACTTGCAAGATGCGGATTTATGTGGATTACAAGGCGTTGAACGACATCATCATAAAAAATCGCTACCCCCTGCCGCAAGCAGATGAACTTGTCGACCAACTTTCCAGGACATGAACTTCACTTGAATCCACCTATGCAATGGCCATCATCGGATTTGCACATCTAATAAGAAAATTCAAAAGACGGTGTTCTGTATGAGATAGAGGCACCTCAATTTCATGGTCATGCTATTCAGACACAGCAAAGTCCATGCGACATTTTTGCGGCCATAAACTTCTTTAGCCGTACCTCGATAACTTTGTCGTCGTGCAGTTTGATGAAATCCTTGCGTGCAGTTGCACCTTAGAGGAGCAAGACGGAAACCTTAAGTAATTTGTCAAGGTTTTACAAAGAAAAAAGTGTGACTTTGGTCACACTTTCATTGAGTTTGTGGGCCACATTATTGGCGGTGGAAAAACAACCATGGACCTGAAGAAAGTGGAGGCGGTCGCTCCTTGGCCAACACCACCCAATGTTTGGGAAATCCATGTATCTTAGGATTCTACGGCTCATACAATCAATTTGTAAAGGAATATTCTTGAGTGTAAGCGCCTCTCCCCGATATCACTCGTAGAACTACCATATAGAGTTGGGGAGACATCAAACTAGAAGCTTGCAACTCTTTGAGAAACACTCTGATCTATGTCCAAATCCTATGATTGGCGGATCTAACGGCTGACTAAATCATAGCCACTGACGTATTCAATTAAGCTATTGGAGCCGTAATCCCCCAAGACGATGGTAGAGAACAACCGATCGTACACATGTCAAGAAAACTATGCTGGCAAGAATTGATATACGCGGTACACGCAAAACAAATTGTTGGCTGTCGTGCACGCACTTGTAATATGGCGGTGCTACATGGAATGTCAACGATGTATCATGTGCACCATGCACCACACACTCAAATTTCTCAAGACTGCCAAAAGTAAGCCGTCAAGATACTCGATGGATAGAGTTCCTTGAGTCCAACTTGAATGACAGCATCAAGTGCCAACCTAGAAAAACAAATGTATTGGATGCTCTCAGAAAATGACCACACTTGATGGCTGAGAATATCACGTTGGTCGCCAAACAAGACCAGTACCTCATGAGGTTGTTAATGAAGGGATACGAGGAGTTTGGGGGGTACGACAAGACCAAAATCTGGTTTGATGACCCCTACTGAGGATGGCGATTCACACGCCACGTTGTCGTACCACCAAATGAAGAGTTGCGAAGGATGTTGTTAGAGAAGTGCAACGACACTGGTCCTAGCAGACACTTTGGTGAGGACAAGACGCTTAAGTAGCTGGCAAAGTACTACTGGTGGGAATGCATGCACACTGACGTGTCAAAATTCTACAGAATTTGTGACACATAACAATGCTGAGAATCTTGTCACATGAGGCCTACAAAACAGCTCCAACCTCTCCCTTTTCCTATGGAGCCGTGGGTCGACATCAGTATGGACTTTGTAACAGGAATACCTGCCAAACCGGAGGGATATGACGCTATCCTCACGGTAGTGGACAAATTGTAATATATGTCCCACTTCATTCCAACAACGACCATCATAAACGTCGAGGGAACAAGGAGATTGTTTTTAAATCACATTGTGCAGCTCCACAAAGTGCCATGCACCATCATCAGCGACAGAGACAGCCGCTTCACCAATCCTTTTGGCGCCAGCTAATGCAACATTATGGCAGTCAAATCCAGATATCAACGACATTTCATTTCAACGGGAAAGCAGAGTGGACCAATCAGATGCTCAAACAACTTCTCCATACTTTATGTTAGCCTCACACGATTGATTAGAGGGCAAAACTGCCTACTAACAGATTCAATGACTTCCACCGCAACAAGTAATATTCTGTTTAAAGAGATCTGTAGCAAAATTCTTGCCACACTGACAGGGCTGTTAAGTAAAATCAACATTCTCGCTGTTGATATCTATTGCAAGGACTTCTCCAGCATCTGGGAGGAAACACAACAGGCCCTTGCCAAGACGAGGTGGCAGTGAAGCGAGTAACAGACGGACAACAACAACGACGTCTTTAACGCTCGCAACCACATTCTACTAAAAAAAATGTCAAACTATCAAACTATGAAAAAAATGCTTCACGAAGCGCAAACCCCAATAGTTGGGACCGTTCGAGATCAAGCAAAAGAAAACTCCAATCTTTGATCAACTTCACCTAGCGGACATCATGAAAAATCATCCAGTTCTCCATGTCCGCAAGTTCAAACACTATCTAGACCCTAATGAGAGACTTCCCAGCAGAGATTTCGCCCCTCCACTCCCAACATAAGTGGAAAGGAACACTGAGTACATGATTGAGGACATCCTCAGACATCGATGCCATGGAAAAAATACACACTATGTCGTAAAGTGACATGGCTATGACATGGTGCATAACAGCTGGGAACCCTACGACAACCTCCTCGATTTCGATCATCTTATCTACGGCTACTACAGGCTGCACCGGCCTATGTCGGCTAACATGCCGGGACGTCACGGCTTAGAGGAGGGGAAGTGTTACGTCCGAGACGGAGAGGAGTTCCTAAACTCCGTGAGTTGGCATTTATGTCATTATAATTGTGGCCCATTGTTCGTCGACCTTGGGATATTCACGTCACTCGGCCATGGGAATTTTGACCACCTTTTCCAGCCTCCCGTATTCAGATTCCGAAGGTTCAGACATGTTTGACCACATTCTAGAATGATCAACAGAACTGTCATGAACTGTGTAGATGTCTTAATAATGTTGTGGTTACATTTCCATGGCACTAGAATATTACAAAGACGTGCCTGGATAGTCTCAAAACCTCCCACTTCTTACTGGATTTTCTCAAATTGATGCTGAATTTGTCTAGGACATGCAGGCTCATGCTAGCACACGAGCTCTGGTGGTGAACGAGAGAATGGCAGCACCAAAACTTGACAAATTCTTGAGTGTATGGAAAAAGAAACAAGGATTAAAATACAATGAGCCCTACTGCGAGATCACGTACTAAGGATAAGCAGCTAGCCCTCCAGGCCCCGTCATCCCCATTGTACCAAAACACGCAAACGGGGAATACGCATTCCATGAACCATGAAACCACACGAGAAAGGTCTCCTGAGGCACCAAAACAATCCACCGAGTGCCTGGGTCTTGACCAAAAAGAAAAATTGCAATATACACAAAAACAAATCCAGAATCTATGGTGGCTAGCACCACCCGCAACCCAAAGCTAGGCAAGTTAGGCCTCGTGAAACACCCAAACATGTTACAGGCCGTCCGGGTCTCAGCCACATGCAAACAGAATACTTCAGTCCAAAATCCACTAAGAACTCTATCCATGAGTACTGGGTCTCCTGAGGTACCAGTACAAGCCACTGTGTGCCTGGGTCTCAACCAAAAAGATAATACACAACTTGTCGAATTCAACATGTACCTAATCATCATGAGGTTTTGTGGAGCGCTGGCATTGGCCATCAAATGCCCGGGTCTCGACCATCGAGAAAACTATAAAAGCTATGCATCGATGAACTAGGTGGCTAGAATGCACCACATATGTCACAAAATAAATAATACAAGTGTTGGAGAATCATCGAGGCAACCTGAGAGGCTCTCATTGCACAACATTGTCCGACACTGAGACAGCTCAAAGCCCAACACTCCCCTTGGGCTGTAAAAGCTGTCCACAAGGTACCAGCTAAGAAGATACATACACTTCCCCTCAATCACTTCATCCTAGTTCATCCAGGAAAAATCTACTCCCTCTGCATGACGAAGGCTATGTATCTGTCATCTGTGTAGGTCAATACATCTCTCCCTGATTCAAGTAATCCTTAGAACAACAAACAAACAATGATCACACCTGGCAGAAGCTGATGATGTGAAAATGCCACCTGAGAGGAGAGGATGAGGCTACGATGGCTTCTATAAGAGGCTAAATCCCTCACATCTGGCAGCTGCTAGAGGTCACAACAAGCAAACCTAGGAGTTGTGCAGAAGGAGAAGATAGTGTTGGAAGCTCCTGGACAGGATGGTTGGGATGAAGCCAGATTTGTGCGGGTGGAGCTTGTCCCTACATTCAGTACATCAACTGCACACTCCAATGTGCGCAGGTACTCCTGTGTTGCAGTCAACTTACTCAAGAGAAGAGAGGTGCGCTCACATTTTCTGAGCATGGTTCTTTTGGGTGATTACGCTCAGCTCAAACTCAACGTCCTCAAGCACCTCTAACAACTCACTATAGGTTGTAGACAAGGTACTTGCCAGTCGAAACAGCACCTATGCCTCCATCATTGCTGCCCAAAGTTGAGAGATTTAGGTGCCGGATATCTTGAAGGATCACCTCTCCATAGGTCCTCTGCCACAGTGGGATGGTCAATTGGAGAAAGTGAAGGCATGTCAAACTTTGAGGTAGGAGAAGTGGAGAGCTCAGAAGGATGTGTATAAGTATTCAATTGTCTCGATGTCCCCGATGAAGAGGTGATTAGGCACATACTGTGGTGTGGGGGTGTCGTTGGACAATGCCTCTTGGATAGTAGTGACATAGGTCTGCTACTCACTGATGGGGGAACAGATCTCTTCCTCCCTAGTATTGCACCTGAAACACAGATGACTCCATGATGTCAACTCGATCAAGTGAAGAGACTCTCTCACTACCATAGGTGGGCAAGACTGAAAAATCCTCCTACATTTGTAGATTCCAGATTAGTGGCTCTAATAGATGCTACACGATCGCTAACAGGTGAAGAATCAAAATATGTAGCTGATGACACCGATGCAACTGATGTTGCCGATGTGATTGATGTTGCTGGTGCAGTGAATGATACCGCTGCCATGGATGGTGTCGATGGAGATGATGCAACTGGTGGTCCGGATGGTGATGCTGTAGAAGATGCACTTGTTTGCACTGGTGTAGCACATGGAACTGGTGCTGCAGATGCTGCAGAGGCTGCTGGTGATGTCAACACCAATGATGCATCTTGGGTAGCCGATGATGGGAAAAGAGCCAAAAAAAGATGTTGTATATACAACTGATGTCGTAGATGTCGCTGATGTTGCATGTGAAGTAGATGATGTTGCGGAGGGTATATATGGTGCCAATGCACTGGATGTCGTTGAAGATGTTGACACCAATGATGAAGCCGGTGTAAATGATGAAGATTATGTGGTTTGTGTGACTAAAAAATGGATGCATTTAATACAACCAGTGGAGCTGATGCCACTGAGGAAATTGCCATAGATTTTGTCGATGCAACTGACTCTGCGGAATCACGCGATGGAGCCAATGCAATGTGAACTTCAAATGAGGCTGCCAGTGCCATGGATATTATGGTACTGTGGATGGTCTGGATGATGTGGAAGATGGAGGCACTACAGAGGTACCTGATGCAGTTGATGCTGTGGAAATTGAGGATGTAGTAGGTGCAGCTGACACATGCGCTGCCACTACATCTGATGCTACTAAGGGTGTCGACAATGACACTATAGTAAGTGTAGCTGATGTAGCCAATAAAGCTGACACTATTGGTAAAGATGATGCCACAGATGGGACTAATACTATAGATGAAGCTGATAATGATGATGCTATTGAAGTTGCACATGTTGTAGCTGATGGTGATGCTATAGTTTTAACAGATGTAGTAGATAAAGCAGCTACTACAACCGGTGCAGCTATCGCCACTGATGTAACTATTACAACACATCCATCCGGTGCCATAGATGATGCAAAGGAAATGGATGTAGATACTACAGATGGAACTGATGCTGTCGATATTGTAGAAGTTGTAACTGGAGATGAGTTAGCTACTGTAGTTGGTACACCTATCCCAATTGAAGCAGCTGGTGCTGTAGAGGATGTGAAACATGTAGATGTAGATACTACAGATGATGTTTATGTTGTGAATACTAATAAACGTGTTGATGTAGCAGATGATGGTGTTCTTCTCAATGTAGAAGATAAAACAAATAGGCTAGTTGGTGTAACTGGTACAGCCATCCTAGCTGATGCTACAAAGGATGTTGAAGGTTTGGATGTAGATATTGTAGATGATGCTATTGTTGTAGATGTTGCTAAAGCTACACATGCTACATGTGATGTTAATTTTGCTGATGTAGAAGATGAAGCAGATGGGACAGCTGGTGCAACTAGTGCAGCTGTCCTGGCTGATGCGGAAGGCATGGAGGTAGACACGATAGATGATGCTAATGTGCCTGTTCAAACTGGTGTAGTGGAGGCAAAAATAGATGCTCCTACTCCATCCTTGGTGCTAAAGGTCATAGCCAATGCCGGAGTGGACGGTTGCACACATCCCCATCAACCAGCATAATAACAGAAGCCGGTGGAGACATAGACGGGCCATTGAAAGAATTCACATGACGTGCTATACACTGATGACGTCGTCGAGAATTATATTGACTAAAAATGCACGAGAGGTGGAAGGTTTGTCAGAAGGGGATGGTGAAGAGGAAGGAGGTGACTCAAACGTTGGACAGGATGAATCATCTCTGAGAAGACATGGTCATGAAGCTATTGTAGCATGTGCCTTGGACCTTTAAGCTCTGTGTAGAGCTACGGCTGAGTCATGGAGGTCTTGTCATGGAGAATGAGGAAGAGTACAAAGCTGGAGCCAGTGTGGATGCCACGCACTAGGGCTCTGGCGACACTGGAACCAACCGCGACGTTCATCGTCATACAAGTGGCAGGCAAATCTGCAAAGAAATGGCCTTTTCTGGCAAATAAAGCCAGTCCTGTGAGGATCACAAGGCTGATGATGGAGAGTGCCATTTCCCGGCATTGTGGAGGCCGGCCACTGAAGCAGCTGGCCAGCTAGATCATGAAGAGGTGGGAATGGCGGCCACATCAGAACCCTTGAAGGTAGCTGAGGATGAGGCTGATTGTAGAGGGCGCTACCTCTCAGTGGTGTAGAGAATAGCCACAGAGAAGGCTTGCTATAGCATGATGGAGGGTGCCCGGGCATCATGTTGTCGAGCTGATGGCATGGGTGGACGTGAAGACCGCCCTCTCCTATTGGCATAGAAGCCAACCACAGAGAAGTCTGGCCGGATGACCCACAAAATGGTGGGTCTGGATGCCGGTTCAACGTGGCGGTAGGTGGATGATGCGGTGAAGCACAGAGAATGTTCCCCATTGGCGATGAAGAGGCCAACCACAAGAGTAACGGGTCAACAACACCATGAGATGGTGGTGTTCTTAGGATCACTGTGCCTGGAGGTAACTGGTGATGAAAGTGATTGCACAATGTGCTGCCTTCAGGCTGTTCATAAACCAACCACAGAAGAACATGGCCGGGGAAATCACGTGGTGGTGGTCCTAGCTGTGGCCTCAACATTTCTGAAGGTCACAGTTGAAGAGGATGAGGGTACATAACACTATTTCTAGGTGTTTTCAAAACCTACTATGTGAAATATGAGCCAGGAGGTTATCCCGGCCGTAGCATCATCATGCCAAGAAGAGTTGGTGCAGGAGGTGAGAGTGGTTTCCAATAAGGGGCCACCTCCTGACCAAAGAAGAGAGTGTGATGAGGGTGAGAGGAGCTATCACCATCTCTTGGTGGTGTAGAGGCTAACAACAAAATCCACGAATTGGTTGAATCAAGAACAACGACCATAATGCATGATAGACATTCTTTGAGCTAAAATAAGAGGAAAGGAATAAAATATAAAAAGGATAGTGGTAAATTCCCTCCTTTTGTGTTGTATAAAAGGAGAAGAAAGACCACATTGTTAACGCTACAAAAAGTTACAAAAAATATTTCCTTGGTAATCGAGTGCCCAGGCTGTCTCGATTGCCCCTTTGCTCCTTTGGCCCCATGCAAACGCGTGGGTGTTTGCGCACTCCATTGAACTGCGTGGGCTTTGCCGGCAGCCTTGATGCAAAGTGCCGGCAAGCTTAGATTGCAATTATTGGTTGTATGTCCCTGCCAGAGAGGAGATTTCCATGTGAAAACCCTCAAGGATACTCTAGAGCTTCCCTCGTCTCTAAAGCAGCCTATGCCATACACAAAAAAGGGCAAGCTTAGATCTTCTTGAATGCATGTGACCAGCTACTGAGTATCTTCCATGAAGTTGCAAAAGTTGGTCACAACAAGTAGAGGAGCTGCAAGTTGTTGAATACAGATGCGCAATGTTGCCACTGCTTACGCGGCGCAATGAGTGAGAGGCATTGTTGCGCATGCGTCCGTCCTGGCACTGTGCAATGTGCTGCTATAGTTGCTTTGGCTGCGCAAAGCTATTATCTCTACCTAGTAGTGTGAGTGTTGCACACTTCCGCTGCAGTCCCTACTGATGTTGTGTGGTTCTTGCATGTAGCTTTCTTGCTGCTACACGCAGGTATACAAGCCACATGTGTCTTACGCGCAGTATCAAGATGCACATTACATGCGTGCAGAGTGCACGCTGTTGCTGCTGCATGCTGCTACCTTGTAAGTCTTCTGTTGCTGCTTTGCCACGTGTTGATACGCGATGTTGTGACTCCTGTGACTTGCTGCGAGCTGCACTCTTCTTGCTGCTGGCGAGGCAACTAGCAACTTATGTCAGCAACGGTAGCATCCATGCTACCGCTGTTTTTGCTTCTTCTAATGCCGATGCTACAGATGTCACACGCTGCTCGCACGATGATACACACTGTGTGCTCCTTCTTAGCGTGCTGCCTTCACTCACACTCCGTCTGCAACAAATCGTTGAGTGGGGGACAATACTATGCTGCAAAGTGGTGGCTGCTGTCTCAGATACTGTTTGTTTTGCCACTCAAACAACAGATGCGGCAGAACCCGATGATCTCTAACACAGCGGTTCAACCTGAAAATTAAATGTAGAACATGATTGTGGCTGCCGCTGACATTGCCACTGCTCCGAAACGCCTTTGCCTGCGTGGCGCCACGTGGCACACCTCAGCTGCATTTCAGATATGATCTGATCTGCTGATTTGATGCTCACATGGCCGCCCTGTGCTCTCATACCATGCTGATGTTTATCTAGGGAACGCAGGCTCATGCTAGACAGCACACGGATCTGGTGGTGACCGGGAGAATGGCAGCGCCAAAATTGGCCAAGTCTGGAACGCGTAGATCAAGAACAAGTACAAGGAGCCATACTGCGAGATTATGTAGGGGATTGGCGGCTAGCCCGCCAGGCCCCGTCATCCCCATCATACCAAAACAAAGGAACGGGGAATGCACAGGCCAAAGAACATGAAAGGTGTATCGAGGCACCGGAACAATCCACTGAGTGGCCGGGCCTCGACGAACAAGAAAATATACAACACATCCAAAACACAACCAGACTCTACGGTGGTATGCTACCACTACCAGCAAGCCCAACCTAAGAAATTTAGGCCTCCTGAGACGGCCGAACATGTCACCAGGCATCCAAGTCTCGGCCACGAGCAAAGTGCATTTGTTAGTCAAAAAGCTAGTAAGGTCCCGATTCACCAATACTGGGTCTCCCGAGGCACCACTACAAGCCACTGCCTACTCGGATCTTGACCACAAAGAGAATGCACAACCTGTCAAATACAATATGTGTCTAATCATCATGGGGTCTCCCTGAGCTTGCACAAACCACCAAGTGTCCGGTGTTGTTAATAGGGTGTAAGAAAGGCAAGCGACCTCTTGACTCCATCCACACACACTTGCACACACAAA
>SZWC01005561.1:122064-136617 GCA_023375785.1 Penium margaritaceum
GCACCCCCCCGCCTCTGTTGTATCATCCCTCGGACGCGTGAGTTTGGATAATGGTCGCTCAGGCCCCACCCCCTCACCTTGCACACGTTGCAACGTAGTGTGCCTACCGCTTGGTGTTTGTCACGGCGATTTTCAGCGCCTGTCGACAGTTCTCAACAGGTGCTCGACAAATCGATTCAATGCTGCTGCTGTCGGCCCCCCGTGACCAACCTGTCCCCTGCCTCATTCCCTTTGGATTCGTTGCGTTTCAGACGGTGCGCGACAAGTGCTTCCTCAAGTGTATAACGAAGCCAAGCACGAGTCTCAGCAGCAGCGAAGGGACGTGTGTTTCGCGATGTGTGGACCGCTACTTGGAGGCCACCGGGATCATCTCTCGAGCCGTGCTTAGCCTAGGAGAACGGTAACGTCTGTGGATGTGAACCTTGGCGGCACTTTGGATGGGTTTCTTCCCATAAGGAAACGGATAGGCTCCAATGGTTGTCATCTCATGTATGCTAATCAATGGAGAAGGGGTTGTGTATCCAAGATTGTGAATTTACACATTTCAACACTCAAACACTTCAAATATTTGCATGCACTGTCCCTACACATCTCATCCATGCTAATCTACAAAAAAAGCTGCCCTAAGAAAAAGGTTCTTTCTGAGCATTCGGTCAGCAAAGGTGCTTTAGTGAGAGAGGCTACAAAATGACGTTTGAAATGATGTTGTGCTAGTCTCGGCAATACCATTTCGTGCGTGCCTCACCCACTTGGACTGAAGTGTGGCCTGCTACGCCCAGACCTAGCGCCTGAGCAGCGTTACCTGTTCAGCTATGAGAGGGAAGACTCGCACTCAAGAGTCATCCCCAAAAATGCAATTGGAAGTGAGTAGTGACTGAGTTGACAGCAAGAAAGAAGTTTGGTGTGAGACCCCTCCCACACTAACCGAAGCTCTAACCTCTGTCGAGCTTGTTACTTGGTCTACCAACCAATCAGGAAAATGCATTACCGTACTGATCTTTGATTTCGATATTAATTTTTTTTCTCGTACGAATTCATGTATTTGGTTACGGGGACACATATTTCACTCTATTTTGACAACGCAACAATATTTCCCTCAACGCTGTCGTGTGGTGAGTTGAAAGAAAAAAACGAAATCGTGTCACATCCATTGACTTCGAGCGAGTGTAACGTGGATCTGCCACGTTCCGTGATTTCGTTCTCCCATTGGCACGCAGGACACGTTGGCGTCGGCCAGTGCTTGAGGCCCGCGGCAGTTTTTGACAGTGCTCGACGTCGGAGTCGAGCCGGAAATCGGGGCAAGAAAGGAAAAAATGGGCCAAAAATTGAAAGGGGCCGATTCCTTTTTACCCACCATTTGAAAAAGTTATGCGCAGGTTACCCACGGTTGAGAACTTCATTTACGTAGTGTCCAGTCGTGGGAGAACATGCCTACTATCCCCACTTTTTTGCAGGTCCCTTCCGTTCTCCCCACACATTTTAATCGGTGACCACAATGTCCAAATTTAAAAAAGGCTGCGCAAATTACCCACTATTTCAAGGCTGACTCCGATACCCACTTTTGTGCGATACAGGCGGCAGGGCCGCCGAGCGCGAAAACATCAGAACGGGTCCCTTGTGGGAGAATTATCTGCATCGTGGAAGGGTATGCGTGCCCAACGGTTACGTGGCATGCCACCGTGTCAGGCCTCCAGCGTGTACCGGAGGACCACTCATACGCCTCGACGACGTATTCCAGCGTACCTACAGTTGCGACCAAGCAACTGCTGACGCGACGAACGGACGCCGTCGATGCGCTGCCGTATGAAGCCGTGATTCACGGGTTATGGGCCAATCATTCCGTCGAAACAGTCTCTTCGCATCCGTCACTTATGCGCCGTGCACACGGTAACGAACGATTATGGCTGCGAAGGATTCACCTGACGAACCTGTAGAATGTACCAGTTCGCAAGGTTCTTCGACGTAGTGAAAAGTACATAACATCGAACTGCGCATAATGCGATCTTGTTCACTTAGCGACGCCTCTTCCATTGGATCGACAAACCAATCTTGGCTCCGACGGCATGTCATCCGAGGGGCGCATGAACTACAGAGAAGGTCGAGGGTGGAGACCAGATATAATGTGGATCCCTTTGTTGCACACCGAGCATGGGTCGCAATGAAGGAAACATGGGAACGCAAAGAGGCATGTACGAGGTTCGTACGTGGCCGCCATCCGCCAAAGGCTACATGGCCCCCGACACCTGAAGCCATGGCACAGACCCTTGACTGGCCAATGCCCAGTTTCAGACCATCGAACTGCCCTGACATATGGGAGCCATGGATCTCATCCGATCCTAACTGTCTGTGCGGATGCAACCGCTCGTAGACCTCGTACAAATACGGAGCTGGCATTCGTCATTAGCCATCACCAACCACCGTGGTTACCGTAGTAGACATGGGTCGACCGAGCCATACACATGACGACAACGAGCCCACTGACATGGATGTGCGTACGCGTTTCTACACCGAGCGTACCTACACATGGGCAACTGTGTCGAGGATGTACCGATGGGATGAAGTTGGCGCAAGGGGCGGCGAACCTACCACACCCAACATGCCACATCGGACGCCCCAGCAAGTGGAGGAGGCATGGGCTACGATCAAGGCTCGTTGGGACACTCTCGTTGCAACGGAGGTGAAACCGAGCTGGATGCACGACCCATGCGAACCACAGACCATGTGCTGGATACTGGGTGTTCGCATGCCAACTCCTCGTCCACCAAACGCCCCAGGGCAGTGGATGCCTTGGACTTGATAGTGTCGGTGGATGCTTTGGACTAGTTTTCAACTTTTGTTCATCACCATACCCAGTGTTCTCTTCTCCGCGTACCATGTACAGAATGCGTTGACTGTTAAGCCTTGTGATATGATGTGATCAATGTCTGCTTGTATATTGATAGCAGCACTTATGGCAGAAGATGTGCACCAAATGTGACAGTGGGTAATTCGAACATTTTCTTGTTCATTCCTGCAAGCATACCCAATGTGATGTACTTGCACTCTATGTTTACCTCTGTAAATAAGAGTTAAGTATTGTTTCCACATCAAAGTACTCCTGTTCCAGACACATTGCAAGAAACCAATGTTACCTCTTCATTTCGCACATTAATGCACATGATGAAACAATGGTTCCTGACACGTTCCTATGCGAATGACTACACCTGGTGAAAACAGACCACTTCCATACACATTGCACCAAGGCATCCTTACTTGTTATACGAGTGCACTAATTCATTGCTTACAACGATGTTTACTAAGGTTTGCCTATGCGAATTAATACAGCAATGGTCACAGTTCTAATGAACACATGAATGGAATACGTAAGGGCAAGCAATTCATTGGTGTCAAATGTTTCAATCAAAAGAAAAGTGGGGTCAAATAGCCGTGGCTAATCCAGACCTGCACGTACACAAGGAGACTACGCACATACGAAATGACTTCGCATGCCACACACTGTGTGTCCCCCGAGAACTCACACACAGCATCGAAGTATTCATCCCCAAAGGGTGATGCACACTGCCCACTACAGGGATTGGCCACTTGCAATCTGGCCCCTGTCTCATCACCATCATGCAAGCTAAGTGTACTAAGTAGCAGTCCTGTCTCCACGAATGCATGGTCGCCAACTACTTGTCGCTCTTCTCGGGACTTTGCACGTCTCCTCCAGATCATCTTGCGTTTCCGTGTGCTCGTCACGGACCCACGGATGTAGGCCACTGGTAGAACCTGCAATAGCAAAGAAACCCATAGGTTAGAAATGTTGTACAAGCAGAATGAAATGATGAAAACATGCCTACAAAAAAAACTCTGCTTAAGACTTACCATGGCAAATTAGCAGAGGACCATTACGCACGTCGACGCCGCTTGGGATGTGCGTCGTCCTCAGACATGCCGGAGGAAGACTCCCACTCATCCTCGTCCCCACTACCCGAGGTCAAGGACTCTTCTTCTTCTAAGTCCGTGTCAGTGCAGTCACCTGACTCAGAGCTTTCACACCAGGAGGACTCACTGGAGTCATCTGCATCATCAGGATTGTCCACCTGTGACGTCATGATGAACATGCCCTCTGCACCATCTGCTTCCCCCCGCCCTGTGGCATTGCCTGCAGCTATGTCTGCACCCAATGCCCCCCCCCTGCACCAAGAGCAGCACCATTGTCTCCGTTGTGCGGTCCTCCCGCGGACCTGCTGAACGCTTCCCTGGCACTTCCTGAATGGCGTGAAGCACGACGTCTTGCACCTCCATTGCCAACAGCCAGCACTACTGTCAACACACCAGCTGCACCACCATCACCCCCATTCCCACCGCCAGCAGCTCCACATACCACCTCTGTTCCACCGGCCGCACCACCCTCCACACCTTGCCCTTCACTGCCTGTACCGGGAGCACCAGGAGCGTCCCCAGCCTGCCCCGCCCCAACTGCACTTCCACCACTGCCGCCCTCAACGCCTTCAGCTCCACTGCCGCCCTCAATGCCTTCTGCTCCACTGCCCGCGCCCATAGTATGACCTTGTGCTGGCGGTGCCACGGTACTGGCGACAAGCTCCACTTCAGTATTCTATGTATCCACGGTGTTGGCTGCCAGCTCTCTCGCGCGTGCGGCAGCGACGTCTGCTAGAGATTGTGCCGGTGGGTTCATGCACTTCCGGACCGGGTGTCCCTTCATCCCGCATCTGGTGCAGATATGGTCGCGCTTGCGACGTGTCGCCCAGTCCATGCGCTTAGAGCGTGGACGGCCACGGGAGCGCTTCGCACCCAGCTGGCCCCACCCGCGCTGCGCGTACTGTAGTTCGCGCAGGTTGACCCCCGGCATGGGAGTCCGGTATGTACGTCGCTAGGCCATCTGGGAAAGATGCATGTCGGTGTAAAGGCTCGGGTTCACGCCTTCATCCAGCATCAACGCTACGGCGTGCTGGCAGGGGTACCCAAACTCCCCCCACTGCCCGCATGAGCAGGACTTCGCGCTCACATCCACTTCATGGCCCGCCAGGCTCCTTGGGCCGGTGACGGTGCCCATGAGCCCGCCATGGCGCATGACACGGTACTCCTTGGTGTGTTTCGTGAAGTGCTACAGCTTGGCATCCACGACGGGCGCGTACCGGCTCTCACAGTCGTGCAATGCAGGGCGGCACTCCATGAACAGTCTCTGTACAAAAGGGTAGATTTGTGCAAAGCATTGGAATGCGTACAGGTGCTGTATGTCCATCAGGCGGGCGTTCAAGGACTCCATCGCGTTCGACGTCATGTGCCCACCACGAGGCACAGGGCACTTCAGGCGCGTCCACTGCTCCAAAGGCAGCCCTGGGTCGCCATCTCCACCAAACAAGTATGTGTACGCCTTGTCGGACGTCCGACCGAGCTCGTCCCACGTGCGGTCGAACTCGTTCTGTGTGAAAGCAGAAGCCATTCGCCACATGAGGTCGGCTGCTGCTGAGCCAGCCTCAGACTTCACATTCTCCCGTAGGTGCTGACTGTAGTATGTGTGGACAGCTCCTGGTAATTGGCGCTTCACGGCGGTGATGAGTCCGGCGTCTCTGTCGCTGATGACTGCGGTCCCGTTGTGCCGTGCCGTCGGATACGCCTCTGCCAGCCGCTGACAGAACCAGTCCCAATTGTCCTTGTCTTCCTGAGGGCATATGGCCCACGCCATCGGCACCGCGTGGTTGTTGGCGTCCCAGTACTGTGCCAGCAGCAGCACTTGCTTGAAGCCGTCTTTTTAAAACGTGCCGTCCATTGTCAGCAACCGCCGCACATGCGACCATCCGTTTCTACAAGCACCGGGGGCCACAAAGGCCCGTCGGAAGAGATGGTGCTGGTCCTGCTCCGCGACACCGATGGTGGATGGGTCAAACCTCTTCAACTGCATGCATGAATCACAAAAACAGAGCCAAACACGTCTAGAGTTGGCACATATGTAGAAAGCAGCGTGAATAGCATACAACAAGCCAATAAGGATAGCAGGATACTTACTGCGGCGACGTATGCAGTGAAGAGACCCCACGACTGGCTTTTCTCGCCCATGAGATTCATCAGGGCCTCCTTTTTCGCGCGGTGAATGGCGTGGTAGGCCGACCTCTCGCCAGTGCGCGCTTCCACGATCTACCGGAGGGCCTTGGAGGTGGTGCATGGCTCCTTGTTGTCAGTGCTCTCGATGTGGCGCAACACCCACGCGGCTTTGCGTGAGGGGTCCCCCTTTGTGCCCGTGCGGCTGCACTTGTGGCCCTCTTTAAAGAAAATGACCTTCACGTTGTTCGTTTTCCGCTGCCACCGCGCCTTCAGCTACCACGCGCATCCCGACGGCCTCCACTCTGCACAACGAGCTTCAAGCCACGAAGGCTCACTCAGTCCCAACAAGCCCCTCTAGGGTAATTTCCAGCTTCGTGTGAGAGCGTCGGGGTTCAACACCCATTGTGGACAGCGAGGGTTGGTCCATTCCTGTGTGGGAGGACTGTAACGCCAGTGTGCCACGTGGCTTGAAGTGGTCCAGGCCCGTGGGGTGACGAATGGGATGATTTGAGGGTCAGAGACCCTCAACTACTACAGTTTTGGCCCAGTGGGCCAAGGATTCCATTTCATCCCTGCATGTGGTATCAGAGCGTGTGGTGGGAGCAAGGAACATGAGTGACCCTATGACACGAAGAGGTAGTCACATCAGCACTCTCATCCAGCGTGTCAGCATTAGAAGCTTTTAGCTTGGGCTGGTCGTCTGGAATTGTGGGAGTGGATACAATGGGTACGGTGGGCAAGAGGTCCGCAAAGCGCTCAGCCAATATTAGCACGTAGGCTGCCTGATGCACATGGAGATTGTTGTGGGCACGGTCTTGCTCAAACTCCATGCCCACAAACACACATGTAGGTCCAAGATCTTTCATCTTGTATGTGGACTATAGCAGATCCTTCACTGGCTAGACAACGACGAGGTCAGGGGATGCCATAACCAGATTGTCTACATGGATGATCACAGTAACAAGGGTGGCGTCCACTGGTATGAGGACGAGAGCCGGATCTGCGGTGTTGTGCATCAAGCCACCCTTCAAGAGGGTGTGGCTTATCTCAATGTCCTAGCACTTGGGTGACTGTTTGAGGCCATAGAGGACCTTGCATAGTCTCTAGACACGACAATGTTATCGTCAAAACATGGAGGCTGGACCATGTAGAGCTCCTCACCATTGAGAGTGCCATGCAAGAAGGCATTGCTCACGTCCATCTGGTGCAGCTCCTAGCCATGTTGTGTGACCATGCTAAAGAGCGCGTGACAGGTAGTGAAACGGCCAACCGACGCAAAAACCTGTTCGAATTCCACTCCTGGTACCTGTGCGAAGCCTTTGGCTGTTAGCAGGACTTTGTACTTGTCCAGCGTGTCATCCGGCTTCCACTTGCAACGGAAAACCCACTTGGCTCCAATAGCTTTACGGCCTGGGGGCAAGTGGACCAGCTCCTTCTTGCAAGCGGACTCCCACTGGGAAGCATCAGGTGTGGCTCTGGCCCCATGGAGGCTCTATGGATCGGGTGTCTGCAAAGACGGTCTAATTCTCAACAGAAGAGCTGTGCCAAGGCCCGCTGGAGCACAGGAGAGCAAGAAAAATACATCACATTGGTGCTCCTAAGAAACCAGGGCATAACCCATTGTTGATCTAAGATGAAGGTCCGCTGTTACAACAGCTGGGGCAATTAGACCCAAAGCCTTCGACTCTGGATTCCCAGTTACCACACACTGAGAAGGGGACGTGGGATGGAGGGTAGTAGCCGGAGGCGGCCAAACGATGGCATGATGAATGCCTGATGAAAGTATTGTGGTGTGTGGGCAAAGAAGACAACCAGGAGTGCGTGAGTATGTAAAACCAACTCTAGAAGAGTGGATATGTCGGGGTCAAGGAGGCAAGGACAAGACGGGTAGCTCCACTGGGCTGGCTGAGTCCAAAAGAGCCTGGATATTATGTCTGAGGTCACGTGATAGAGGCGGCGATGCAACAAGTGCTTGTGCTTGGGGGAGAGCACGAAAGTCACAAACACGCATAAAAGAGGCACGGAAGGAGGGAGGCAAGCAATGCGATACAGGTCATTGAAGATAAATGCACGAAGGCCAACAACATGAATATCACATGTGAAAGTAGTGGCAGAGTAAAAAAAGTGGTCAATAGAGGGACCCATCCGAGTGCAAGCACAAACTTACAGCAAGCTGAGCTCCACAGGAGGAATGTAAAGTACATCAGAGATGTACAAGGGACGAAATGGGCCATCAATGGGTATTATCCTAACATCATGGACTGGAAAGGATTGGCCAAAACACATGCAAACAGACCAAACAGACCCTACATGACATAGGACAATGAAGTCGGCACAAGGACAGGCCATGTGGTGGGTGGCATCGGAGTCAATGATCTAGGTACCACTCCCCTCACGACCTGTCATCAACACCAATTGATGAGCCACAGAATACTCCGTAAGTGCCGGACGCTCAACAAGGATGACAGAATCATGATTGACCGCACAAATCTGGGAGTTGTCTAACCACTCTGTGCACTCAAGACCGAATTCATCACAGGCAGTCAACGCTCCAAACACACATCATCATGGGCCACAAACGTAAGACAATAAGCAGACTGTAGACTGTACAGTTGTATCAACATACTCGCAACTCCCTGAGTGCGGAGCACCAAAAGGTGGACAAGCTCCGTGATGATGTGGTTGTGTGGGTGTGCATCATGAGCGCCACCAACGACGGGTGGAGGGTCAGCTACCATTGTGGTCGCACGGCCAGTCTGGGTGGTTTTGGAGGTAGCCATCCGCGGGGTATGCACGGAAGGTCATGCATGATATGCGTCTAGTTGAGGGGTTGTACAAACTCTGTGTAGAGACAAGTGTCCCAACAGTTATATCAGTGGACTGAACATCCATTGCCACCAATCGACTACTACGGATGTTGTTGCTACTACTAGTGCTGCCCCTTACCATTGCCACGTTTGCCCTTCTTTCCTTGCATAGAGGTCGTCAAGCCCTAGAGGAGGGCAAGGGGAGGGTGAGGACGAGGCACTGAGAAGGAGAGGGGTCATCAATGAAGCAGTCATCGCGACAACCTACGGACTCGTCTGATGGGCCTTGGCTACCTCACATGCGGCCGTCTACTGCAAGGAGTACTGATGGACCTAATGCAGTAACTTCAAGGAGTCCTACAGCTCGGCAAGAATTGCCAGGTCGAAGTAGATTATTTTGTTGACAAACTCCATGGAAGCCCCGACCATGATGGTGTATAGGGCCCATAGCTAGGAGTCACCGATGGTGCCGAGGCAAGAATAGATCTGCATGTGTCGCCACCAGTAGGCTTCCGTCGACTCATGGATTGGAGTTGAACTCCCAGAGAGGCACCGTTATCGTCACATGGAACTCGGCTGCTAGCACGGTCAGGACCAACTCCTAGCCGCGACAAGGTCCGCTCGATGCTTGTACCAAGGGCCCCCCAAGGACGGGCGGAATTCGACAATGACACCGTGGGAAACAGCGTAGAGCAAGTTGCACATGGCTCTGGCCAGAACTTATCCCTAGCAAGGGTTGGGCGTTCGATACTGGCTCAAGTAATATGACTAGACGCCCTCTACAACAAGCCTCACGTGAAAGAGAATCTCCCAAGCATCAAACCCAACAGCGCTATCGTAGCGTGGTGGTGGGGTCTTGAACTCCTTCGTCAAGGAAACGCTCGAGTGCACGCAGAATCGGGAGCCCACTGAAAGACACACCTAGAGAGCGGCACTTTGAGAATAAAGGCACAAGCAACCTGGAATAATGCGTGGGAGTTGTACGCTAACCCAACTGGAGACGATTCATCCCCTCGACAGCCTCTTGTTGCCGGAGGCCAGAAACTTGGCATCTGGTCACTCCAGGGCCTTGTAACTATTGTTGTCAACCACCGTTGTTGCGACTGCTATCGTATCTAGCCGGCATCTACTGCTGCATGCCCTGCTACTGTACGTCCTGTTGTGGTGCTCCGACTGCGCCTGGCGGAGCCTCCTTGATCCTCTATAACATGGCGAGAATCTCCGCAAGGGTGGCCGCCTGCGTCGCCTACAACTACCGAATGTCCTTTTGTGCCTGGAACTTGGATTCCATGGCCTTGGAGAGAGGACTGGACGTCTCAGCCAAGAAGCCAAAGCCAGAATGATTAGTAAGTCTGTTTTGCTTATCGTTGCCAGGTACCGTGTGGGCCGCTCAATAGGGAGAAACAAAAAAAATCTGGCCGGATTGACATCCAACTGTATTTCTCGAGGGCTCAGAATGTGTAGATAACTTGAATTCCAAGTCAAAGATTTGCCCGTCGGTGATGATGTCAGCATGAAGGTTGTCCAAATCAAGAACAACTTAGAGCAATTATGTGGCAGAGGATGTTGAAGGCAATGGCAAAGGTTCTGTAAAAAAATGTTAAAAACGTCACTTGCTTTGTCACAACCCGAAATCCCAAAAAAAGAACTAGATCTGAGAGCATGTTTTCAATTTTTGTAGTCTACAAGGCACAAAATGAAGCGTGAGTGGATGTTTCTAGAGTAGCGGTCATTTGGGCTCGTCATGCTCGTACATGTCCGGGGTGGTGGTAGGTGCGGCCGGACTGAAACTTCAGAGAAGCTTCACGTGCCGCATAGGGACATCACATGCCCTGGCTGCTGCTGGAAAAGGTTGGACGACCTTCTATTGCATTTATGTTGGTGGCCGTGGTGATGCAATTGAAGCTTTCTTTGCAAGGGTGTCTCCGCCATGGCAATCTTCTAAGGCAGGTCACCGTGGTTTGGTTGGTCCTCCCAAGATTGTGGCTAAAGCAATGACTCTCACAACTACTGCCACTGTTGTGTCTCTATTGTGCAGCCCAACGAGGGATGCCTCGCAGCTTTGGTGCCATGAAAAACTGCTAGGAAGCTTCTTAGCCTTGCTGCTGATGACGTGGTGACACTATCTAGTCAGCTAGCGCACTAGCAAGTAAGAAGGTGCGAGAAACAGCAAGGGTTTGGCTAGGGAGACACGCAAATTCTCATAAGGTTCAATAATTTATAAATTCAAAAATGAATGATAACCGACAAGTACACAACACAAATACTTGCTCTGCGCACGGTGGGTGCCGCACGCGGTAGTGTCAGTTTGTCCAAAACCTGGCCCAAACCCAGTGTTTTGGCCATAGCTCTGCGCACAAGCATCCAAACGCAACACCGACTTTACCTAGAGATGCACAATCACAAACCGGATGTTGCGACTTGTCACACTCACAGGTCCGGCACCAATTAGTGGACACCGAATACAAAAACATGCAAACCGAGCTCAAGCGCCAGGCCACGGAGGGAACTCTAGCCTCTATATAAAATTTGTACAGCATCCGGGCAAGCATGCGGGATGTTGTAGCAGTTGTCTGGGAGCTGTTGGTTGGTGGGATCACCACCCATCAGTGCTCCGACACCAGCTTAGTGTGCATCAGGGACTTGCACAAGCATGGACACGAACAAGTGGTTAGAGTAATCAGTACAAACAGACAGGGAGGGCTCACGTCACAACACTCATGCTTGTGTAGTGTGGCACCTACGAGCCATGGAGATGGTGTTGTTTCGTCAGTCTCGGTGACCTATGCACTTGATGCCACTTAAGTGCAGGCACTCTACAGTGGTCGACAAATGCATCGGCAGCTTCACCTGTAATTTTTTGGCATTATTGTGTTCAGAAGATTTTTTTCGGTGGCTAGTTTCCGGGGCCGATTTCTCGGTGGTCCTACATTTGCTATCGTCTAGCTCACCCATGTAAGGCTATTCATTTTGCATCTAATGCTTTCTTTGGATTGTTATTCAGACACCAGAGCAGTCTATATGGTTCCAAGATTGGGTTAGTTTCTATTCTAGACTTCATAGGTTCTTCTTTTCTATTTTTTCATTGATTGGAAATGCGTTGCATAGATGCTTACACGTCACAATTAGAGGGGATGAGTTGTTATCTCTCTCTCTCTCTCTCTCTCTCTCTCTCTCATCCTACCTACTCATCTCTTTGTCGTCTCTTCGTGTTTTCAAGCACTATTTCATGTTATGTTCTGTGCATCATACCCTCTCACAGTGAAACGTTGCTTAAGATATTTCTCCATTCCTCAGGGAAATGGCTGGTTCAGTTTCATGTTCCAAAAATGTCAAGTGCACTTTGAACAACATGCACACCGTAAAAACCTCATTAGAAATTCNGATGCTTACACGTCACAATTAGAGGGGATGAGTTGTTATCTCTCTCTCTCTCTCTCTCTCTCTCTCTCTCATCCTACCTACTCATCTCTTTGTCGTCTCTTCGTGTTTTCAAGCACTATTTCATGTTATGTTCTGTGCATCATACCCTCTCACAGTGAAACGTTGCTTAAGATATTTCTCCATTCCTCAGGGAAATGGCTGGTTCAGTTTCATGTTCCAAAAATGTCAAGTGCACTTTGAACAACATGCACACCGTAAAAACCTCATTAGAAATTCCTCAATCTCTTCAATGCTTGTAATTTATGCTCTGCAACAAGCGAAGAGGGTAGTTGACCTCGGGAGGGGGGGGGGGGCAGTCTTTGGAAATTTGTGCCATGTGTTTAATGAACGAGAACACACAACTTGGTTAGGGAAAGAAATAATTCCTGGTCTTTGGAAATTTGTGCATGACCTGGTCTTTGGAAATTTGTGCCATGTGTTTGATGAAGTTCACAATGATTCCTTGTGGCCGAGGCCACAAGGAATCATCCTCATCCTCATCCTCATTTAATGACGACAAGGAGGTACAGAAGTAGAAAACTTGACCATCCCTCTCAAGTTTCAAAAATACATATTTTCCAGTTATTTATTTTCATATTGGAAAGGGAGTTAAACTTTGAAATCATGTAGATCGATGATGAATTTTCTCATATTAGGATATGGTGAACAAGCCCACCATTTAGTCAATGCAGACATTTGCATCTCCAATGTTCACCCCAAAAGACTAAAAAAAATATGAATCTACCTTTATGTGCTTCTCTTCATATTTGTGCCGCATATGTGTTCCTCCCTTTGCATTGATGGTTTTGAGACCAGGTTGATGGTGCTGAGCCGATGCGGGTACTGGAAACATTGGTAGAAAGACAATGAACATGAAAGCTTTTAAATATGTCCGGCTGGAAAACGATTCTGTCCGGCTGGAGAACGCTCGTCTGCTGTCCGGATCAGTCTCTTCGGTTAGAAAAGGGCTCCACGCTAACAAAGCCGAAGTGCGGGCGTTTCGTCCGAACTGACTTTTGCGAACACACTCCGTATAGTATAGATTTTGGGACAGCCCTTATCCGCCAAACGATGGTCGCAGTGCCTTTGGGTGATCGCCGCGAGCATCTCCCGTCGCCTGTAACAGCTTGTGGTCGTCGTTCGCTGTGTCCCTGGAGGCGTGCGGTCGACGGTGACCGGTCGCAGGTGGTCGTGCTTAGCGGAGCTGCCCACGGCAGCTAGCTGTGGCGCGCAAGTTGGAGGGTGGAGACTGGGCTTGAGCTAAGCAGGGACAGCAGCGGCCGCGGCAGCTTACGCCGAGAACCCCTGCACCACGAGTTGGCAGTGCAGCGCCAAGCGACCGTCACGTCGGCCGGGGGTTCACCTCCATTTTCCCTCCGCCGCTAATGTTTCAATTGCTCAATTCCTTCCTCGCTCGTATTTTCTTTTCGTCATTGTCTACCAGTCTGCGGGGAGCTCATGTGAAGCCGTCCGTGTCGCAAACATGGGGCCTATCCGCATTGTAGAGCAGAAGCATCAGAAGCAGCAGCTTCAGCAGCGGCGGCAGCGGCAGCAGCCCAGTGCGTGAGCGCGCGCATGTGAAGGCAGACAGGTTCATGCATGGACTCCTCCTGCCGTCTGATTGGAAGGATTACTCCACGTCAATCGTAAACGCCGCTGACGTGTCATTAACCAGGCTTGGCAGAGGCATCACGAAGAGCAGACGGGAGGCAGAGGAAAGCCGCTTCTGTCTGCGGCAGCGACAGCGGTACCAGCACCCCCTGTGCTTGCAGCGCTAGCACTAGACCAGGCTATCCTTTTGTTTCTTTTTTTTTCAGATTTTCCCGCCTTGCTGCAGCCATCAGCTCAGCCGTCGGCCGTCGCGCTTGCTCCTCTCCTCGGCCGCCAGTCGGCACCTTGCGTGCTCGCCTGGTTCTGTCGCATTCAGCTGTCCATCCGTCGCTGCGCCAGGAGGGCTGCGGCTTCTGTTTCTTAGATGTGTGAAGGGTGTGAAGGTGTGTAGGTGGGAAGGTCTCGACGTGCTGCAGCAGCTAGGAGGACGGAAATAGGAGCGAGCAGCAGAGCAAGCCGTTGAGTCACGGGCTGTTTGTCCGGTAATCCTGGAACTCCTGGGAAACCATCCTCAGAGTGGAATAGAAAAATCGCCGACTGATCGTGACGCAAATGCCAGAGTGATTCCTGCGCGCCTCAACTGGTCTTGCCCTCCAATAGAGGGACGAATCCTCGGCTGTTGTGAATCTGCACCTTTCTCCACAGTTCTGCCCGGCATTGTCCC
>SZWC01005562.1:0-25292 GCA_023375785.1 Penium margaritaceum
ATAGATATAGATATAGATGTAGATATAGATATAGATATAGATATAGATGTAGATATAGATATAGATATAGATATAGATATAGATATAGATATAGATATAGATATAGATATAGATATAGATATATACAGATATAGATATGGATATAGATATAGATGTAGATATAGATATAGATATGGATATGGATATGGATATGGATATGGATATGGATATGGATATGGACATGCATATGGATATGGATATGGATATGGATATGGACATGGATATGGATGTAGATATGGATATGTTTATATACATGTAGGTAAATGTATTCACTACCTTACATCATTGTTTTATTACTTACACCAGCAATGTCTTCTTGTATCACATCCAACCATAAAAACCACACAAATCATCTTCATTCTTGCTTCACAATAGATGAATGAATAATAATCCATTCAAAACCTTCACAGAAATTGTCACAAAATCAACATTCCACGTTTAATCTTTCATGAAATATCCAAATTTGTTATTCATTTATGTTACCTTTAGTTTTCATTTGTTTATGTATACGGAATTCCTCTTTCCTATCATTTCAATTATCATTGCTTTATTGATTATGTATACTATGTAACCCATTGCACCATTGTGTGCAATTTACCACTTGTTTTTTTTTTATTATTATTTATTTTACCTCTGGTCGTAACTGACTGAGGCGGGGGGGCTACCTCAGCACCAAAGAAGCCCGGGGGTTGAACCCGGCACCCCAAGACACTATATTAAGGTGGCTCGTAAATGCCGGGGTGCTTCCACCAAAGGGTGAAGCGAGAGCTTAAGAATAGATGACAGTCTTTGTTGAAGGGGAGGTAGTTAGTGTAAAGTGCGGCAGCAAAGTCATCCTCGATGGTTTTCAGCTTGGCCTTAGCCCATCTAGAGTTTTGTTGCAGGAGCAAGGTTGAAACTAACCAAATGTGTTGTTGGAAGGCGGTTGGAAATAGAGCAATGATCTTATCCGCAGGGGAAGAGCGCGGGTCTGCCCATCGCTCTCTCTAGATAAGTTGGAAGAGTGTGGCACGAAGGATCGACCAGGCCGAACTAAATATTTTGGGTTTCAGGGGTCCAATGAGCAATTCCAGGGTGGAAGGGGTGATACCGGGAAAGAGGGAGGTGAAGATGGTGCGTAGTCGGGACGCTAGCGGTTGAAGACGAGGACACAAAAGGAAGCAGTGTTCAATTGTTTCTTCTGCCGAGCAATACGGGCACGAATTTGATCCATTTCGGGAGAAACGGGTGCGTCTTGCAACAGGTATGGAGCGAAAGAGGATTTTTGTCTGTACATCTTTAGCCCTAAGATACAGTGGGAGGAAATTATGTTTAGCGCGGAGTGATCACCAGTGAAGGGGTTCATTAGGGAATTTCTCTTTCCAGTTGCCCTCATAGGATGGGCAAAAGTTGTACCTCGTAAGGAGCCAATGATATATCTTTGTTAAGGTGGGGAGGGTTGAGAGGAAGCGGTACGCAGGAATTTCAGGTCGTGCAGGAAGGCCAAGCATGGACGTATTGTCTGACACGATTAGAGGAGTAAGTAATTTCCCTCGCAGGTGAGAGGTGCGTGCCCATGGGTGAGGGCTGAGTGAAAGGGAGACGGGATCCACTGCCATGGGTAACGCTGAGTCGACGGAAGGTTGCGGGAGGTGAAATGCAATCTGAATAGGGAGGCCTGTAAGATCTTGTATGGTGAAGTATTGGGTATGCCTGTGAGCAGAGAAGAGGGAGGGGCCGTCAGAGATAACTCTTCTCCAAGAAATTGGAAGAGAGTCTCTAACTTCGTCAAGGATGCTTTTCTGTGCACGTGACCAAGGACTGGGAGGGTGAGAAAAAATATCTGCTAGCGTAATATTACGGGTGAGGAGCCAGCGTTCCCGTTGCAAGAGACCGAATGGTTGGTCGTTCTCCTTAAGGATAAAGCAATTGAATGCAACGTATTCCTTCATTAGTTCCTCGAAGAGGCTGCGTGGGGGTTGAATAGATGGTTCAGAGAGGAGGAAGGACTTGAAGGCACGTTTCCACTTCGGGTGGATCGATGGGAGTTTGAGCCGTAGGATAGATGGGTGGGAGAGAAAGAAGTGTCCACGCTTGGGGAAGGCTTGCGAGAAGAGCAGAGTGTGTTTCCATTGTGCTTCTCCGGGTTGGAGGAATGAAAATATCCACTTGGCAGCCTGAGCTTCCGTGATGACAGTGGGCCATTTGACCCCAAGGCCGCCCTTAGATGGAGGGCTAGCTGCTGTAGCGATGGAGTAAAGGCAGAGACCTTGCCCTACACCCAGGTGCTCATTGTTGGACGATAGGAACTGAATGAGGAGATAATTAATCTGTTGGAGGTGCTGTTGAGGTGGGGGACAGATGTGGCTATAATAAGAGGAATTTGGAGTTAAGGTAGGCATTTATTGCGATGACTTTGGTCTGTATGGGGGCTCTGAACTTCTTCCAGAGGAGTGTTGATGCCTCTAATCGGCAAATAATAGGATTCCATGTTTCCTCCGGGCTAAGGTGTGTGGAGAACATGTGTCCTAGAAATCGTGTTGGGTTCGAGGGAAGTGTGAAGGGCGAGTGTTGCGGTTGTGGAGTGTGTGCTCCAATGGTGATCAGGTGAGTTTTCCGGTAATTGACCCGAAGTCCAGTGTAGCGTGCTACTGTCCTGAGACATCGTGATGCAACTTGGATTTCTTCTATAGAGGAGAGTATTAATGTGGTGTCGTCGGCATAGCCAATGAAGGATTTCCTAAGGTGTGGGGCGATTTGGATCCCACGTAGGTTGTGACGAAGAAGGTCTGCAATGGGTTCCATAGCACAGATGAAGAGTAAGCGGACAACCTTGCCGTACACCGGAGAGGAGGGGAATTTCATTTGTGAGATGACCATTAATGAGAAAGGGCATTGGAGTGTGGTGGTGTAAGAGTTTGTCCATTGGATGAGGGCTGAGGGAAGGCCTAGATGGTGTAGGGCTGCGTAGAGGTAGTCGCGATTGAGGGAGTCGTATGCTTTCTCAAAGTCCGCAGCCAAAAAGTAGAGTGGTGACAAGGTTCGAGTAGCCCAATGGTGAAGGTTGTGGAGTTGGGTTAGTGCGTGTTGGATGTTTCTCTTAGGGACGAAGCCAGTCTGATCTTCATGGATGATATAAGGTAACGCTTTAGCAAGGCGGGAGGCAAGAAGTTTGGCTAGGATCTTATATTCAACAGTTAGGAGGGAGATGGGTCTGTATGTTGCGATGTCGTATGGATCTCCACCCTTATGGATAAGGATGGTGATCGACGATGCAAAGCTTGTAGCCTGTGAGGGATCCTCATAGAGTTGGTTATAGAATTGAAGCAGTTGAGTGGCAATGTGCGGGATGAAATGTTTATAGAATTCACCACGAAGTCCATCTGGGCCCGGCGTCTTGTGGGACGGCTGACAAAGTGCGGTGTCCACAACTTCGTCTCGGGTTATCGGGATGGAGAGGTGGGTGAGGATATGGGGTGGAAGGCGCTTCCGATACGATGGGAGTAAAATGGTATCAAAGGTATGTACTTCATCCGGTTGAGAATAGATGCGCCGGAAGAAGTTTTGCACGATGCGGGAGAGATCCTTGGGATTTGTGTGGAGGGAGCCATCTGTGTCACGTAGTGCTACGATGTGAGAGGAGGGTTTGGGAGGGGATGTCTTGCGGGTAAGGAGAGATGAGGCTCGGTTGCCTTGCTGATTCCACTTGAGGATTGCTTTTTCCTTATGGGAGAGGAGACGAGATGCATAGTATCTGTGTAACTGTTGCTGGAGCGTGTGGAGGCGAGCATGAAGCGTTGGGGTGGGGTGAGACGAGTAGGAGTGTTGAATGGAGGTAAGTTGATGTTCAAGGTGTTGGAGGGTTTTTCGCTTTCTTTCAGCTTCATGGTGGCTGAATTG
Organism: Penium margaritaceum; assembly: GCA_023375785.1. Taxonomy (NCBI): domain Eukaryota; kingdom Viridiplantae; phylum Streptophyta; class Zygnematophyceae; order Desmidiales; family Peniaceae; genus Penium; species Penium margaritaceum. The sequence continues at coordinate 3,919 of SZWC01005562.1, forward strand.
TTTGAGTTGATTTGTGAGGACGCACTTGGTTAGCAACCAGTGATCTTGGATGAGGGACGGTAGAACATTCCGGACAAAGGGTCTGTCCAGCAGGGATGTGTCAAGCTTCCAGAAGGATGATCCATGCTTGTGTTGTGGTGTGGGTTGGAGGATGAGAAGGTTGGCGTGTGTGTGATCCGAAATTTGTGGAGTTAGGGGGAGGTGTGAGATGGTACGAATAGGGGTGGGGATATGTGGCTTGTGATATATGCGGTCCAGTCTGGACAAAGAATTGGAGGCCTGGTGTCGATATGTGAACTGTAAGGAGAGGGGGTGGAAGAGGTAGAAGGTGTCTACAAGACCGGTGCTCGAGATGAGGGCAGATAAGATGTCAGAGTCAGGGTCTCGAGCAGGGGGCAGTCTGTCCAGTCCTGGGTGCTTTTTATTTATGATCCAAAAAATGGGTATACCATATCCGCATTTCAGAACCCAAAAGCACCATCTCCAGCTCAACCATGTTACCAAGAAAAACATGAAATCCAAAATGAATGTAGTAAATTTATCATTCATGATTTTCAAAACTGCATCAACCGCGCGCCCAAAGTTTTATAGCTGCCATATCCATAGGTTGAGGTATTAGCAAAAATCAGAGAGATTTTACTTTATAAAATTGATCACCACCAAATGAAGTTATTAAAAAATGATTTAAACAAATTTATATTGATGTTATAATAATGACGCCATCATTTGTGAAGGCTTACCAAAAATGCGACATCACATCAATGCATGTCTCCACTTCCATCTAAGCAGGTATCTCCTTCTCTTTTTGACGTATTTGAAGCTCCTGGATATCTTTCAAATTTCAAAAATAATGCCAATTTTCCTTATGTCTCTTGGGATAGAACGAAAGCATTTGAGAACCAAAATCTTCCATCATACTTGCTAACTTTCCTTTTGTTATGACTTCGGTTGCAAAGTTTATACAAGAAATAATATCATGAATCATTCAACTCATAATGATTCAGAAACATCAACTTCAATAGCCACTTCTACCATCGTACACATGAAAGACAAGTAGGTGACATGTAGTGCATGTCCACACAAGTGCATGTCATAAGTTTATTCCCAAGTTTTCGTCACAAAAGCAATAATTTACTTTAAAAAAAATAAAAAAATGATGTAAAATGTTTGAGATAAAGTTGATATTGTGTGCTAAGAAATACCTCTCGGCTCACGTCCTTTGCCGTGCAGACTCTTGATGATGCAAAGGTTTTGGAAGGTAAGGAGAGCAGACGCGAGTCCGCCGAGCAGCCATCGGGTACACTCCAACCATCTTCACGCGTGTGGAGTGCTCATGCCTTGTCTCAAAACAGTCGACTTTGATACTCGTGCATGTTTGAGCTGCAGTGGCTTGGTGACCTAGTTTTGTCTTACCTGTGAACCGGTGACAGTTTGGACTGGCATAGTTTAGGCCTGAACGTTAGTTTTGGGCTTGTGAGACCCAAGAGGGGTTATTCCCCTTGCATTTCGAGTGGGCACCGGCAAGCCCCATGTCGCCAGCCGACGGGTGGTTTCGGATAGCAAGCTCTACCTGCCACCCCTCTTACTCTCGCTCTTTTGACTCTCACGTTCTCCACGCTCGTCCTTTTTTACTGCCGGCAGTATCATTCCAACCACAGAGTCGAGCTCCACGTGGCCGCGTGAGGAAAGAGGAATAGGGCTTTCTTGTTTTGGCATCATAGCACGATGAGCCAACGCTCGTCACGTCACGCATGAAAAGCACGAAGTTCTGAGAGGACTCGTCGAGCACCAGCCGCGGCGATCTGCCGCTACGCGGAGCAGTTATGGCAGTAGCAGCCACGCAAAGCAGCAGCCATAGCAGTGGCAGCGGCAGCGCCAGTGGCGCATTGGCTTAGCCGCATTGGCCAAGCCGTANCAAGCTCTACCCGCCATCCCTCTCACTCTCGCTCTTTTGACTCTCACGTTCTCCACGCTCGTCCTTTTTTACTGCCGGCAGTATCATTCCAACCACAGAGTCGAGCTCCACGTGGCCGCGTGAGGAAAGAGGAATAGGGCTTTCTTGTTTTGGCATCATAGCACGATGAGCCAACGCTCGTCACGTCACGCATGAAAAGCACGAAGTTCTGAGAGGACTCGTCGAGCACCAGCCGCGGCGATCTGCCGCTACGCGGAGCAGCAACGGCAGTAGCAGCCGCGCAAAGCAGCAGCCATAGCAGTGGCAGCGGCAGCGCCAGTGGCCCATTGGCTCAGCCGCATTGGCCAAGCCGTAGCACCATTGCGCAGAGTAGCAGCGGTAGAGGCAGCTGCACAGAGCAATGGCAGCAGCAGCGGCGTGCAGCAACGTGCGGTAGCAGTAGCCAGGAGCAGCACCAGCCTGTGACGGCTGCTCAGTTGCGGCGGCAACAGCGGGCAACAGCTATACTAGCTCAGCCGCAGCAACGGCTGATCAACACCGCCGGCGGTTGCGCAAAGTAGCGGCTGCAGCGACGATGGTGTGCAGCAGCGTGCAGCAGCAGTAGTCAGCAGATGTAGTGGATTGCAGTGGCGGACAGCAACAGCACTCCCAGGTGCTGTTGTGACAGCAATGGCGTCGGGGTTGCGGCAGTGGGCTGTAGTAGCAGCCAGCCACAACTGCAAGAGACATTGCATTGTAGCAATAGCGACAACGGCAGCAGTAGCAATAGCAGCAGCAGTCTTCAAATCCTCTTTCATGTACCCTTGCCCCTTCTGGCTCGGCTCCCCTCTCTTCCTAGGTTGGGTGGGGTTGGTTCAGGTACCCACAAGCTGCCTCACAGCCTATCCCAGATTTCCCTTGCCCATAGGGGCAGGGAAAACACTGCCGATTATCTTTGGCAGCGTGGGGGGGGAGATCCAATGGCAGATTTTACGCTAAAGAAGGCCTCGTCACATTTCCCACGCCCATTGAGATGGAGGAAACGCTGCCGGAATCATTCGATAGCGTGGGGGGATCCATTGGTGTTGGCCTTCAGGCTGGAAAATGCCTTGTCACACGTTCTACGCCCACTGGGGTGGGGTGAATGCGGCCGAAATTTTGTCGTTGCGTTCATCACTCAACATCATTGTTAGTAAATGTGGCGCACACATGCGACACCTCACGCAGTTCCATGCCCAAGGACACACCTGTCAGAGTCGGCAGTGCCGGCTCCACTATGGAGGCCGGCGTTTTCGTCTCCGGTGTTATTGGCTACACACGGGGCACAACGCGGGACGAATCCCCGTCTAGCCCCGGCTCGTTGGCTAGCGGTCTCCGCGATCTGCACGAGAAGAAAGGCCAATAGGGGCAATAGACAGCCAAGCAGATGGCTGACTTGATCAAACTATTTTGTGATGCAGTCCACCCACAGTAGTAGCAGCCACAGCAGCTTCAACAGCAGGAACAATAGCAGAAGAGGCTCCATGATGCATTGCAAAAGGGCAAAATGACAATTGAGAGTGCAGTTGCAGCCGATGTCGATGCAGCGTTAGGAGAGTTCGATGCTTATGCGTCCGAGAACCTTCCATAGTCAGACCCATGCCACTGACGAGGAAGGCATGTTACGCCTACGCCTTGCATTCCTGGAAAAGCAACATTGAACCCGCTCACGACGGAAAGGAGTACCCAACGGTGAAGCAGGCCCTAACAACATGCCTAGGACAAATGCAGACCCGGCTTCCCTAGAGGACCAGCTGCTCTGCATGAGTCTGGGATTGGAAGAAGGCCCTCGTGTCCGTCGCCAGCACAAGTTGACCCTATAGTATTGCCGACGACAAATCCATCCAAGTGGTTTGAGACTGAACCTCTTGCCTACCGGCAAGAGGACAGCTACACCATGTGGGAGCCACAGTTCTGTATGTCGGCAATTAGTGAGGGGGTGTATCCGTACTGCACCATCTAGTACCAGACTACAGACCCCCAGCATGCGGTAACCACCGCTCGCGCCGCCTATAGTCTCCTGAAGGCTGTCCCGGAAGAGTATACCCTCGACTTCGAACCCTTCCTTGGTAATCCCCGCACCATAGATGGAGCTGATCCGCTGGAGGCATGGAAGCTGGCGACCACTATTTTTGAAGGCGCTACAATGGCAAAAACATCACAGCATTTGTAAGACTTCAACTCCCTTCGCTAGGACGGACACGAGGCGGTAGCCGACTACTGGCAGCGGGTGATGCGACTGTACAAGGCTTTGGGGAATAACGGACTGGGCCAACTTATGGTGTTCAACACAATCTGAATCGGTGTTTGGCGTGAGTACGCCAAGATCTTTGACAACTTCAGCCTGAGCAGCCTTCAGGAGATGGCGGACAGAGGCCTCCTCTTGTCATGGACCACAAAGCACTTTCTTACACGTGGCAGGAGTTGGAGGAGCAAATGACGCCAGTCATGGGATGTCCATCACACACCTTCTCCCTTTCCTCCCTTCCGTCGTCACTGTCAACGAAAACAACCGCAACAGTTGATGGCTTAGTTGCGGAAGTTCAAGGGAAGATGGGAAAGAACAATAGAAGGGATGGCAAGGTTGGCAAGGACCAGACGGCTTGGAGGATGACTCAGGAATGATAGTGGAAGTGCTAGAACTGTGAGGGAGCGCATCGCTACACGGAGTGCAACCTCCCCAAGAACTGGACTAATATTGCGCAAGGATTACAATAGGCGTTCAAGCAGTGTGAGCGCGCCTCCGTCCACACCAGTGCAACGACTGTCATGTAGTCTCCACCTGGAGCTGATGCAGCCAAAGACAACGCCAACAGCCTGACACCTCTGGAGCAGCAGCTTGTAACCCAGGCTCGTGACATCGCGGAGCTCCACGAGCTTCTTTGACTCACCACTCAGGGAGGTGCAAGTGAATTGAATGAGCCAAGGGGCTCTACTGTTGGGTCTGTCAAGTCCGTGACGTGTTGTCCTAATGGTGGCGGTGGGGCACAGTGCACTCTTGAGTCTGTGGAGTCGTTCGTCACATGTGACGATGCGATTCTGTGCACCGTCTTTGCCGTAGTATGCACAGGTCACGATGACCTGTCGTGGCTTGACGAGTCTCAAGCACGTGTCTTCTGTGCAACCCAGCAGTCATCTACTGAGTCACCCCTATCCATCGTGTGCACTGTTGGCAGTTGTTCAGTCACGTCGCCCGAGGGTATGACAGACGCCACGTGGATTGTAGATTCGGGTGCCACTCATCACATGACATGTCATCACCATGATTTCGTGGTCCTGGGTCCTGTTGGCTCTACGAAGTCCGTGCGTACGGTTGCTGGGAATGAGGTTCTTGTATAGGGTGAAGGAGTTGTGTATGGATGTTCCTACACACGGATGGGTCTTAGTGTGGCATTCATAGGTGAGAATTCCACTATCTCCATTTGCGCCATTGGTGAAGTGGGGTTCCGTGGCAAGGAGGTGGGGACTTGTATCATGTCTCCAGCTGCCCCACGTCGACCACCATTTCTGCATCCCCCACTACAAGAGTGTTTATGACATGCACGCTGTCGCCTGAGCATCAACATCTACTACATAAATGCTTGTGCCATGTCAACTTGGATGCGGTAGATCATGTGATTTGCACCCAACCTGCGCTTGGTCTTGACGTAGCGTCCTTTGAGGCGCCACCCAAAACCGATTGCATGCAATGTGAAGAAAGCAAGATGCACCGTGCCCCATACCCTCTATTTGACTCATGGGCCCTCAAGCCCCTTGAGCTTGTTCACTCTGATCTCCTAGGACCCCTCCCCGTGGAGTTCCAGGACGACAGAGGGCGTTATGTCCTGACGATCACGGAAGACTTCAACCGCATGCGGTGGGTCTTCAGTCTGCACCTGAAAAGCGATGCTGCCCTTACTGTGCGTACGTGGCCTGTCATGGCCGAACGTCAATCTCGCCATACCCTCCAAAACTTGCGTTCTGACCTGGGCGGTGAATACATGGGCGAATCTTGACCGCTACGTTGCCGCAGTAGGAGTGTTTTATAACCTCTCCGCCCCAGCCACGCCACAGGAAAATGGTGCGTCTGAGCGTTGCAACCGCACCATGGAGGATGCGTTTCGCTCCACGTGGGTAGACTGTAGCATGCCTCAAGTGTTTGCCTTCGAAGGCATGGTCTACATGACATGGGTGTGGAACACGACCCCGTACGGCCCCCATCCCGAAAACACACATGTCGTACCAAGTGTGGTATACACGTTGTGCCGATCTCCTAGTCGCGCACGTGTGGGGTCCCTTGCTTGTGTCTGGCTCACACCAGAATAGCAAGGGTCCGAATTCTCCCCTCGAGGTTGCGTCTACATGTTTGTTGGCTTGGCTTCACGTTCCAAGGCCTGGTGATTTTGGGATCCCAGTCGGTGTTGCATTGTCGAGTCTCGAGATGCCCTATTCTTTGAGCGTCTCTCCTTCAGAGATCTGTCCGCCAGAGGTACCCCACACTGGCATTCCCCTGGGTGTGGTACGGTTCGACATGCAGGGGAGGGTGGGATGACCGATGACGTTGTCCCGGTCAGCCTAGGCGCCAGTGGTGCGTCCCACCCACAAGCTAACTCGCCAACGTCTTCCACATCGTGCATCCTGTCTGCGTCCACCATCCTGTAAGCATCCCCTGCAATACGGGAGTCTGTGTGACCTGTTGTGTCACCGGTGCTGCCCATGTCCCCTTCACTTGCATCACCAGCAAAGTCACCGGTGTCACTTGCGTTGCGTACACCACTTATGTAGTCTACGTCACCAGTCGCGTTGTCCTCACCCTGCGTTGTCCTCACCCTGCGTCTGCCCAATTGACGCATTGGCATCACCTGGCATATCGCTAGTCGTTTCTATGTCTGAAGTATGTCCACCACCTGTCCTAGCTGCACCATTACTAGAGCTATACCCGCAAGATGCGAGTGGACACCTCTGACCGCGTCCCGCTCGCAGCGTGCGCAGTGGGGACCAAGGCATGATGACCTCGGGTCTCAGTGCGTAGGGGTTCAGTGAAGTCCACCCTGGCTGCGATACAGGCCTCGCTATCCTCGCTCACGATTGTCAACTTGCAGTGGACTCCACAGAGTCCACCATCACCGTTGGCCCTCCGTCTGCGGCCTATGCCTTGGCCACGCATGGTGGAGATGCTGCGATCCCAGATCCTGGTGTGGTGGGCGTGACACCAGACCCCAGCACACTGCGTGAGGCTCTGACTGGACCCGATGCAGTACTGTGGCGTACATCATGCAAGGCTGAGCTGGCGGCTATCAAGGAACATGTGGCTTACAATCTTGTAGACCTGCTTCCCAGACAAAAGGCCGTTTAGGCCAAGTGGGTCTCTCAAAAAAAGCTGAAGCCGGATAACACAGTTGATTGCTACAGAGCACGGTTGACTATAAAGGGATTCTCTCAGGTGGAAGGGATCGAATTCACTGAGACCTTCGCACCAGTTGGATGCACGATCACAGCTTTGTGTCTGCTGTCCCACGTGGCCCAGCACGGCTGGGAACTCCACCAGATCGACGTCAACAATGCTTTCCTAGATGGAAAACTGGAAGAAGAGATCTACATGATCCAGTCCCGAGGGTTGGAAGATGGCAGCGGTCCTGTGTACTGGTTTTGGAAAGTGCTGTACGGCCTGAAGCAGTCGCCTTGATGCTGGAACAAGGAGATCACCGGCATGCTCGTAAGAGCTGGGTATATCCTGAGCGCGGTGGACCCATCGCTTTCTTGTCCCAGACTATTGCGCCCTTTTTGGCCATCCTTCTCTACGTCGATGGCATTCTGATGGCCCCGTCTGACCTGAAGGCTGTTGAAACAGTCAAGGGCTTGCTGCAATGGACATACAAAATGAAAGACCTAGGAGAGGCCGCAATGTTTTTGGGCATGGAGATTTTCTGTGATCGCGCTTGTTGGACGCTCCTGATCCATCAGGAGCGATGTACCCTCACTCTGGGGGAGCGTTTTGCCAAGTTGCTCAATGGCGTGTGCACGACGTCCACCCCGATCACCCCAGACGGACATGACACCTTGAAGATCGATGATCCAGCAAATTTGGGAGAATTGGTGATCGTGACCCTGTACTTGTGGATCATTGGCTCGCTCATGTTCCTGGCTACAACGACACGGCCAGACGTCGCCTTCACGGTCAACCTGCTTGCATAGTTCTCTTATGCGCCCCGTAGATGGGTCCTTGAGGCCGCAGTTCGGTATGTGTGGTACGTTGTTTCTAGTGCCCGTGTGGGACTTCACTACTGAGGGCAGGCCTGAGTGGTCCTCGACGGATACACAAACAGTGACTAGGCTTGTAGTCGGGACGACAAGAGTCGCACTGGATAAATCTTACTCATTGGGGGAACCACCGTCTCATTGCGCAGTGGCAAGCACTGTTGCATCACTTGCAGCACTACAGAATAAAAGTACATGACTCTGGGTGCTGGCACGACCGAGAGTGTGTGGTTGGTGCGTCTGTTGCATGAGGTAGGTCAGTCCATGCCCCCCATTGTGCTTCGGTATGACAACCAGAGCGTAAAAGGCCATTACAAAAAACTCCGGCGTGTTCCATGCACACACGATGCACATTCACATCGAGTTCCACTGCATCCAAAACCTGGTGGATCAAGGTGAGATTCAGGTCATGTGGGTCGGCACTGACTCGCAGCGTGCTGATTTTCTAACAAAGGCCATTAGCCATACAAAGTTTCTAGCGGCAGCTCGTTTTGTGGGATTGCATCTGCGTGTGCTATGGACTGAACTCCGCCCTTGAGCTGTATTAATTGCTGTTTCTCATCGTTTCTCTTGTGCTGTTGTTTGCCTCAGTGTTGCTACGTGTATGGACCTGTTTGTCGTGTGGTCAAGGGGGAGTGGTTTTATGTACTTAGTGTGACCTCTCCGCTTACGTCATTTGCCGTGCAGACTCCTGATGAGGCGGAGGTTACGGAAGATTGGGGCAGCAGATGCGAGTCCGCCGAGCAGCCATTGGGTACTCTCCAGCCATCTTCACGCATGTTGGGTTCCCTTCTTGAGTGCTCATGCCTTGTCTCAAACCAGTCGACTTTGATACTTGTGCATGTTTGAGCTGTGATGGCTTGGTGACCTAGTTTTGTCTTGCCTGTGAATCGATGATCGTTTGGACTGGCATAGTTTAGGCCTGAACGTTAGTTTTGAGGATGTCTTGAGGGTTGGAAGCCCTCAAGCACCACGGTTTTGGCCTAGTTGGCCAAGGATTTTGTCCAATTCGCTACATTGGTATCAGAGTGCCGGGGTTCGAGTCCGACGTGCGGATGCCAAGGGCGGCTCACCTTAGGCCTTGGGAGTGTAGTGAGCAGCCGTCACCACATGGATCGGACGGGGGTTCCTGGCCTGTGGGCGGTTGGAGGGAATGGCTTGAGGGCCGGATACCCTTAAGCACCGCCATTTTAGCCTAGTTTGCCAAGGATTACGTCCAATCCGTTGCATACCCAAACTCAAAGTGGACAGTTATTGGGGCTTAGAAGAACACGACCCTAGTACGCATTACCCCATGTACTATGTCGATGATGTTTACGCACCATTGTTTCGTACTTGAAAAACAATCGTACATGTCTGTTGGATTACTTGGCGTTGTGTCATTACCGCCAACGCCTCCGGGCTAGGCGATTTGTTGTTGTTTGGAAAATTGAAGACCACTAAATGGTGCATTTTAGCGGCCAATGCCACCCTTCTCGTGTCGTGCAGTAGCGCTCTGCTGACTCTGTCAAGGGGGTACATTTCGACGTAAAAAAAACTGCTTTGCACCGACTCACATCTGATGTCACGATTTTTTGGAGCTCCTTTGCATTTTCCTCCGCTCAAACTGTTCGTCTTTTCCATAGGGCGACCCCAATCCACGAATGACATGGATCCCATGGACCTCGACCGCCCACTACCTCCGATGGACGGTTGGGGAGACATCCCACACACTTGTTGTGGATCATGGGGTGTTGACATCCTCCCCTTCCCCTCTGCCCAAGCTGAGATGCAACAAGGCTGAACCTGCCCGGCACCATGTGAAGGCTAGGTGGGACGCCATGTATGATTGTGCACCATCCACTCCGCACACCATGAGCTGGATGTGTTGACATGATGTACCTCTTGCCATGAGTTCCATTGATTATACTCCCTGGTTTGACCACTGAGGAGTGGTCAAGCAGCTTGAGTGTTCCATGAGAGTTCAAGCTTTTAATTGCTTGATCTGAGTGAGTATTGAGAAAGTTAGCCTAGCCCGAAGTTCGGGTGTTTGGCGGGTGGAATCTGGTACCCGCCATTGGTTGCGGGATTATCCACTGCCAGTGATCCGAGTTTGTCTCCAATGAGCTCAAAATGTACCTGTGCCATGAATGAAGTGACCCGAGGGACCTCATTGACCAGGATGACCTTCTCCTTGACTTTCGGGCGAGGGAAAGCGCTCCGACGGGTCACAGAAGCGACTCCCATTGCCTAGCGTGCAAGGCAAGGTGCACGGCTCTACCAAGGGTTACTTCCACGGCCATATCAGGGACTCTACTCCTCTGATTTGGGCGTGCTTGGATACGTTGAAAATCTTAGATCATAGGCTATAAGGATCTGATGTAATTTCACTGTGCTCAGAAACAAAAATTTGTTTGGATTCTATTATACTGAATGTGATGTGTTCTGGCCACTCACATCTATGATCTATGTGCTCTACACACTTCACAATTGGTGTCCATTGTGATGGAAACTGGGGCAGCCCTCAGGGAGGTGATCAGGCTCACCAAGAGCCTCCTAGGCAGGACCAACTCTTTGTGAGAGGGAGTTGCAGGTTGCACAGACAGAAATTACGGAAGCAAGTGTATGTTTGCAAAGAACAAGAATGTCTGAATCAACTATTGAGTGAGAAATTACATGAACACAGCATTCTAACAAGCCTAAGTACGCCTCATTTGGCACATGGAGTTGGAAGAACTACTCTGTCAAAGTTCACCTCCTAGCACACTCCTAGCCTAGCAGGATGAGCGGCAGTCACGCTCACACAAGAGAATTACTATCCCTGCCACGTGCACAACCAATAATCTTGGTGGGGACCTCCCTTGAAGTTCCCTGAAGGTCCTCCTACCGCCTTTCTATCTTGAAGGCCGCTCCAGACCTCCCTGGCCAATAATTGTGGCCGTCATTGGTGCTGATAGTGCAGGAGCAGTCACTTGAACCGGACCCATTGCCACCAAACCTTGAAAATCCATATCTCCCTCAAACGGACTCCGAATCAAGTTCCGTAAAGTGCTACAGAACCAGCAAAACATCCTCTATTCAATGTTGTGACCTGATGATTTTTATTGAGCAACCCAATTTGGTCACTTTTTTTTGGCACCCCATATCCAAAATTCTCCCACTCTGCGAGAATAAAAATCACACTAGTCCACAATCTCCCCTCAGCTGCTGAAAGCGGTGTGCTGCCAGCGGCTTAGTCAGAAATTCTGCCAGCATCATGCTTGAAGGACAGAACTTGATCTGCACCACCTGCTTTGCCACGAGTTTGCGGATGAAGTGATATCGCAGGTCAATGTGCTTGGTGCGGGCGTGAAACTCTGCGTTCTTGTTCAGAGCAATGGCGCTCATGTTGTCACAGTAGATTGTAGTCGCTGTGGTCTGCTGCAGTCCAAGGCTTGCCAGCAGCTCACGCATCCACACGGTTTCCTTTGCTGCTTCACTCAAGGCGATGTACTGAGCTTCGGTGGAGGGGAGGGCGACACACTCTTGCTTCTTGCTCCTTCAACTGATTGCACCTCCCCCGAGTACAAACACGAACCCACTTGTTGACCTCCTTGCGTCCAGGTCACCTCCCCAATCTGCATTGCTATAGCCGATGAGGATGGGGATGTTGTTGCCGTTGAAGGTGAGACAAAGGCTGCTACTGCTGTCAAGGTAGCGCAGCATGCGCTTGACCGCCTCCCAATGCGGCACGCCCGGATTCACGCAAAACTTGCTGAGCACTCCCACTGCTTGGCTTATGTCGAGGTGCGTGCCGATTGCTGCGTACATGAGGCTCCCAACTGCTGCTTGGTACGGCACTGCTTTCATGTGGTTTCTCTCTTGCATGCCGCGGGGAGTCTGCGTCATGCTCAGCTTTGCTCCCACTTCCAGTGGTATTGCGGGCTTGCGCGCTCCTGCCATGTTTAAGCCCTTGACGATGTCGCTCACATACGTGCTTTGCGACAAATCCAAAGTCAGCTGCTGCCGGTCACGCTTGACCTGAAGGCCAAGGTAGTAGCTGAGCCCTCCCATGTCTTCCATGTCGAACCTGGTAGCAAGGGACTACTTCACATTGTCCAAAAGAGACTTGGAGTCAGATGCAATGAGCAGATCATCAACATAGAGCAAGATGATGACCTGGCTTGCCTCTTGCATGTTCCCATAGACTGCATGGTTAGCTTCACTACGCACAAAGCCAAGGCCAGTCAGCTGCTCATCCATCTTGTGGTACTATGCTCGCGGAGCTTTCTTCAGGCCGTAGAGGGCTTTCACAAGCTTGCACACCAAATTCTCCTTTCCCTCCACCACATACCCCTCCGGCTGCTCCATGTGTACATCCTCCTCGAGGTCACCATTCAGAAATGCACACGTCACATCCATTTCGTGTACCTACCAGTCCATAGCAGCAGTAAGAGCAAGGATCGCTCGGATGGATGGGAACCTTGCAACAGGTACAAATGTCTCATTGTAATCCACACCCTCAGTCTGTGCATACTCCTTTGCAACCAACCGTGCTTTGTACCTGAGCACCTTACCATCCGCACCACGCTTGCGCCTGAAGATCCACTGGCACCCGATCACCCGGCTGCCACATGGAGCTTCCTCGAGGATCCAGGTGCCGTTCTTCATGAGCGCACCATACTCCTCATCTGCTGCGGCACGCCAATCTGCCGCCTCCACGCTGCACATGGTTTTAGTGAATTTGGCCGGGTCATTTTTCGCACCGTCCTCTTATGCTAACGGAACTTCTCCCACTTCAGGTACAAGTGCAGGAGCAAGTGGAAATGCAGACATAGGGCTCCAAATCCAGCCCTTCACGTCCTCTTGAAAAACCATGTCACGGCTGCGGATGATCTTGCGTGCAGTGAGGTCGTAGAGGCGGTATCCCATGTAATCGTAGCTAAGGAAGACGGCCTTCACTGACTTTGCGTCTAGCTTGTTACGGTTGCCGGTAGGCACGTGCATAAATGCGCCACACCCGAAGACTTTCACGTGCATCACTGTTGGCTTGCGACCCGTCCACGCCTCCTCCGGTGTCATCAGCGGCATGGCACGCGTGGGACTCCGGTTTTTCAGGTATACGACAGTGTTGACCGCTTCCGCCCAAAAGGTTGGTGGGAGCTCCACGTCTTGGAGCATGGTACGAACACGCTCCATGAGTTTGCAGTTTGTACATTCAGTCACGCCGTTTAGCTGTGGTGTTCCAGGTGTGGTGACCTCGTGCTTGGTCCCGCGACGCTTGAGGAAGGTATGAAATTCGTTGGAGAGGTACTCTCCTCCACCATCGGTGCGAAGCACCTTCAATCGCCTGCCACTCTCATTCTGTGCAGCAGCAATCCACACCTTGAAAGCATCAAAGCACTCATCCTTGCCAGCCAAGAAGGTTACCCGCATCTTTCTTGACTTGTCATCAATGAATGTTACAAAGTGCAACTTGCCGGACAGGGACTATGATGGCATAGGACCGCACAAATCAAAGTGAACGAGTGAGAAAAGCTTAGCCGCCCCCTTCCTTCCCCCATGAAAGGAGCACAGAATTGCTTCCCTTCAATGCAGCTCTCACAAGCCGATGCACCAAGATGCTTCATCCCCTTGAGCTCCAGGCCACGGACCATCTGCTGCATGGAGATGATGGCGCCAAAGCTGAGGTGACTGAGGCGGCGGTGCCACAGGCCGATGTCGTGTTTTCACTCTCTCGCCACCAACAATGAGTCGGCTTCCTTCTCTGATGCCACGTAGAGGTGGTAATGACCATCCTCCTTGTTCACTTTGCAAGCACACGACCTACACGGGCAGAGATAGTGTAGCTACCATTCTCAAAGCAAACCTGCATGCCTTCGGAGATGAGAGATGAGACAGAGAGGAGATTAGCTATCAGCCCCAGAACATGGATCACCCCCTTCACACGACGGTCCACGTACTGACCCTCAACGGAAGCACAAAACACAATCTCACCCTCCCCAACCACCATTTGTACATGATTGTCCCCCATGTACACCCGACGAGGCTTGATGGCGGTGTAGATGACGAACCACTCCCGGCAACACGTCATATGCCGTGTGGCTCCCGAGTCGATGATCCAGAACAAGGTGGTGTTGTCGGAGACATGCAGGACCCTGATGGTGGTCACAAATCCATTCTCCAAATCTGCTGTGTTTACAAAAGCTTCGGAATGCTTTCCCCATCCCACTCCAGCCGCAAGGTCCACCTTCTTCTTCCGACTTTCGCGCGCCCAATGGCCCGGCTTCTTACAGTAGTGGCAGTTCCCCTTCTTCTTCCCTCCTCCGCCGTTGTCCCTGGTTGGTGCAGCACCACCCCCATGAACAGAGTTGGTCATGAGAGCGACGTCCAGTCCGCTTCCGCCCTCCTCTCCCTTACACCGCTCCTCCTCAAACAATAGGCTCTCCTCCACATCGTTGAGGGAGAGCTTGTCGCCTCGTTGGTCCAGGGTAACAATGAGAGGAGTGTAACTGCTAGGAAGGCTAGAGAGGATGGTTAGCATGAGCACACGATCCTTGACAGGGTCCTCAATCGCAGCAAGCTGGTTAGAGAGAGACTTCACCATGTTGATGTAGTCAATCATGGATCCAGACTCATCCATCTTCAGAGTGTGAAGGCGACAACGCAGCTGCATGTTCATGAGAATTGACTTAGAAGAATAAGTGGACTAAAGCTTTTTCCAAACCTCCTTTGGCGTGAGGATGCCACGGACAAGGAGTTGCTGCCGTTCGGCGAGGTGGAGGTAGATGGTTGTGAGGGCGCGGTCATGCTTCTCGCGGTAGGTACGGGCCTCACCAAGAGAGAGGGAGCTTCTGCTGGTTCCTTCTCCTTCTCATCCACCTGGCTCCACAGACCCTTCTCCATCAGCACCATCTTCATGTTGTTGCTCCAGTTGAAGAAGTTCTTGCCTTCGAACTTGGCGATGTTGACGCCAGCCACCATAGAAGCGGATGTCGCCGCAGTAGTACAACATTCAGCCCACAAACGGCTCTCACACAACAGGGTGCAAGGAATGCATCAAGGATGAGACAAAGCCTTGTTCTAGCTCTGATACCACTGATGGAAACTGGGGCAGCCCTCAGGGAGGTGATCAGGCTCACCAAGAGCTGCCTAGGCAGGACCAACTGTTTGTGAGAGGGAGTTGCAGGTTGCACAGACAGAAATCATGGAAGCAAATGTAGGTTTGCAAAGAACACGAATGTTTGAATCAACTCTTGAGTGAGAAATTGCATTAGCACAACTTTTTAACAAGCCTAAGTATGCCTCATCTGGCACATGGAGCTGGAACCACTCTGTTCAAGTTCACCTCCTAGCACACTCCTAGCCTAGCGCGATGAGCGGCAGTCACACTCTCACACAAGAGAATTACCATCCCTGCCATGTGCACAACCAATAATCTTGATGGGGACCTTCCTTGAAGTTCCCTAAAGGTCCTCCTTCCGCCTATCTACCTTGAAGGCTGCTCCAAACCTCCCTGGCCAATAATTGTGGCCGTCATTGGTGCTGGTAGTGCAGGAGCCGTCACTTGAACCGGACCCATTGCCACCAAACGTTGAAAATCTATGTCTCCCACAAACGGACTCTGAATCGAGTTCCGTTAAGTGCTACAGAACCAGAAAAACATCCTCTATTCAATGTTGTGACCTGATGATTTTTATCGAGCAACCCAATTTGGTCACGTTCTTTTTTGCACCCCATATCCAACACATTGGCTGCCTCAAACATTGGTAGCATGAACAAGTGAAGGCTAGGCATCCTTGAGGGTGCCTCTACACCCAATAGTGCCAACAAATAGTTTTAGACGCATGTACCTAGATGGACCCTAGCTGTACAACTTTCACACTACCGCCACGCGCCATGATAATGACCGAGCAAGAGAGCATTGGTGTTGTCTTGAAGTTTGACGAGATTGGCTTCCCCTTCTGAAGGTGGCCCATTCTAACTCTGCGACACGAGAGGACGTGGACAAGTACAAGAAGCGCAACAAGAAGACACTTGTTTTGTTAGTATTAGCGCTAGCTTCAACACAATGCACACTCATTCAAAACTGTACGGAGGCTACAAACGCCTAGAATAAACTATGCTCCATCTACTAGTCTAGCAACCTCACAAACCAGCTCTTTTTCTTCAAGATCCTCCTCACCCTCTGAGCCAACAAAGGCAACCAAATAATGGAGATCCTGCAATTGATGGAATCCCTTATCACTAAGTGCCTAGCCACTGGGTGGAAGGTCGGCCCTCAGTTGCAAGCTATGATTTTCCTCCTAGCCTTGCCACATAGTTGGAGTCCCATGATCACCGTCGTTGGCGGCTGGTCCAACGATGAGCTGTAGTACCCAAAGGTGGCTGAGTATGTCCGCAATGAATGGATGCGGCGTGGTGGGAGAGAGAGTGGGCCAATATTGAGTTTTGCCTATGCCATCCGTCCTTGAGGTGGAGGGGGAGGCAAGAAGGAGAAGGGTGCCAAGCAGGATACCAAGAAAGGTGACAAGAAGGAAGAGTGCTACGTCTACAACAAACAAGGCCACTATGCACACAACTGTCCCAACAGGAATTTGGACCAGTCAGGGAAGGCTGGAAAAAAGGACGGCCATGCAATGTTAGCGCGAGAGTCGGCCGACTTAACTGATGGAGTATTCACCGTGATCGACTCCAAATAAGGCTGTCATACGCAATGCAAGCAAGCGGAATTCATCACCTATGGCGCCTTGGAGGGGTGTATGATGTTGGGCAACGGAAAAACAAAGGCTGCCATTGAAGGTAACGTTTGCATTGAGGTGGATGTGGACGGGAACGCTTTTGCTAGCACGATTCATGATGTACTCCACATGTCTGATTTTGGGGTAAATCTGCTGCCAGTGAGCCGCCTTACCAACAAAGGGCTTGAAGTGCTCTTCAACAAGAAGGAGGCCATCATTTGGAAGGAGGAGGACAATAAGGTGATTGCACATGGAAAACAAGAGGATGACTTGTACCTACTTCATGCAAAGATCATTGGTAGCCGGACGGGGTCTGATGTCGCCCACCTCACAAAGAAGGAAGATGGAGACTTGGACCTGTGGCACCGCCGTTTATGCCACATTGCTCCCTCAACCGTGAAGGACATGGCAAAGAAGGAAGTAGTGCGGGGTCTTGAGGTCAAGAGCCTTGACGTAGCCAAGAATGCCGTATGCGAGCCGTACGTGGTCGGCAAGACAACACTATGGCCATTTGATGGTAAAGGGATGCATGCATCGTCAAAGTTGGAGGTGGTACACACAGATTTTTGCAGACCATTCATGCCCTTCATTAGTGGAGAACACTACTTTTTCACCTTCATTGATGACCATAGCCGTAAAATGTACCTCTACAATACCAAGAAGAAAATTGATATGCTTTCATACATGGAGGAGTTTGTGGCTGTAGTGGAGCGGCAAACGGGTTGAAGATGAAGGCATTCTCGAACGACAATGTTGGTGAGTACGAGGGGTGCTCGGCATGGATAAAGAGCAAGGAGATTGCATGGTAGAAAGCTACACCACATTCATTGTAGCAGAACGTCGTCGCCAAGAGGGAAAACCTCACTATCGCGATCATGGTCTGGTTTATGCTGGCCTTGCGCAAGAGTACTGGGCGGAGGCGGTACGAAAAACGGCGTACATCATGAACCTGATGCTGACAAATCCGCAAAAAGATGCGGTTTCCAAGGTGTGGAAGACACCACCACAAGTGTGGTGTGGGAGGAAGCTAATTGTGGCTCACCTCTGCAAGTTTGGCTGTGTTACAAATGCCGCTATGTAGGCATGGGAGGAAAATAGCAAGCTCGACCCGGTCCTGACCCGCGGACTCGCCGGTGCATCTTCGTCGGAGCACAAGAGAGGGGACAAGACATACTAGCTCTTTGATCCATGGAGGAAGGAAATCGTGAAGAATCATGAAGTCACATTTGATGATGGTAGCCATTGGACGGACAAGGAAACGTGTCTCTCCAAGCTGGGTTAGTGGCTGCCACTCCTCGAGGGGGAGACATAGGAGTACGCAAACAAGGGTGACATCCGATGAGCTCCAAGCGGTAAGAACCATCCGGGAGAGGGGGGAGCCGATGGGTCCGAAGTGCCAGTAGCAGTGGAGGTGAACAAGGAGGCGGGGAGTGAGTCCACGTCTCTACGGTCCCCGAGAGAGGAAGAGTAGGCCATTGGTGCAAGTGGTTTCACGAGAGGGCAGCACAAGCAGCGACAAAAGCAGCAACATCCTCAACTGCAACTACCTTGGAGAAGCGGATGCGAAAGGAGGACGACAAAACGGTACGATGCCGTGGAGGGAATATGGACTAGGTTTGATTGAGTAATCTTTGTGTAAGAGGAGCCCGATACCGTCAAGGAGGCACTGTAGTGGAAGGATGGGGTTGAGTGGGAGGGAGCTATAAAATCAGAGCTCGCTTCCCACGAGGAGAATGTGACTTGGGAGTTAATTGACAGGCCAGAGGGCACGAAGATTATTGGATCCAAGTTGATCTTCACGAAGAAGCTCACCAATGAGGGGGAGGTAGACCGGTACAAGGCGCGGCTGGTGGCAAAGAGGTACGTCCAGGGAAAGGGTGAACACTATGACAAAACGTTCATATTGGTGGCAAAGTTTGCCTCCATCCACACAACCCTCTTTTTGGGTTGCGGGTGCCACTACGAAATGCACCAAATGGACGTTAAAACCACATTCCTCAACATCACCTCGACAAGGAGGTCTACATGGAGGTGTTGGAGGGGGTGGATGAACCACCGGGGAAGGTTTGCCGGCTTCACAAGGCGCTCTATGGGCTGAAGCAAGCACCACTCATATGGTACCTGAAAATGGATGGCTTTATGGCTGAGCTTGGCTTTAACCAATATGAGACAGATCACAATGTGTATTTGCGGAAGCAGTCGGGGCTACACTGGATCGTTGTTCTTTACGTGGATGACCTCATCCTTGTATTATCTGACATGGAGGAGTTGGTGAACCTGAAGCAGTAGCATGGCGGTCGGTTCAAAATGATCGACATGGGTGAGCTCGAGTACTACCTCGGCATTGCGACCAAGAGGGACTGCAAGGCATGCATGTTAGAGATGGGGTAGGAAAAGCATGTGCAAGAGGTACTCTGTCGCTACAACATGGAGGAGTGCAACCCCATCGGCACACTCATGACCACGACATGTGAGCTGAGGTCGAGCATACCGTACTACTGCCTAAATTCGAATAGTCATGTGGGAAGGAATCTTTTTTTTCCATTCATTTTGAGCAGCCGGGTTCAAATTATGGAACACAAGCTACACAGGTGCAGCCTATTTTTGTCTGGAAATCTCGTTGGAGTCCCGTTCAAATCCCTCAACCCGTGTTGTCCCGCTAATACCCACCTGCTGAAATTCGAACGTCCGAACTCGAGTTCGGACGTTCGAATTCGGACGTTCGAATTTCAGGCGACGCGCACATCAGATGCTTTGACCCCCCCCTCCCCCCGCTTGCGGGCGTCTGATGTGCGCGTCGCCTGCCTCCTGCCATGACGTCGCATCATCTGCCTGACAGGCTGACGCGATGCGCCTTGTCGACCATTAGCCTCTGCGACATGAGGCAAGACCCAAACGTGATTGGGACAACGCTGTCCTACTCACGTTTGGGATGCAATGCGGTTGTTAGTGACGCACCCAAGTGTGCTGCGACTTACCTGCGCACCGAATGCGGTTGAAAGGTGTTTCTCAAGAGTGGACAGCTCCATTCTTCAACACCAACACTCCCTTCTCAACGCTGTCTTCAACATGGCCAACGTCATCACAGCCTACTTCGGCCGTTGCTCCTGGGAGGAGCGCTTTGCCCAAGTTTACCGCGATTTCGCACGCCTCCCACCATGCGTGCCTGTTCTGAAGGGCAAAGTTGGGCGGCCGCGCAAGAACCCAACCTACGCGGACCTCCTTGGTGCTGCGGTCAATGTGCAGTCATCAGCATCACCCTCTAGTAGCCCAGAACAGCACAGCAAAGAGAGCACCACCACGGCTACGCCATCCACTACTGTGAAGCGAGGTGGCTACATCAATTGGGTGGATTGCAGTCACTTTCCACGCATCAACGACGCGGTGCAGAAGTGCGGGAATGTGACAGCTGGTATCAAGCATCTTCAACGCGTATGGCGTGGCCCAGGCGGTCACTGTCCCTATGACAAGCTAGCGGCCAGCACAGTGTATGGCTGGTGCATCGGCCGTACGAAGGTTCCACACGACTACATCTTGCAAGCCGCGCACAAGGCGCCGCCTGAGCCCCTACCTGAAGGTGCTCCCAATGCCACGCTCCCACCTGGGATGCGTGGGCGACGCGGGTTCCGTGACAGGCACCCCGAAGTTGTCACTGAGGCAGTTGCCAAACTAGAGCGCCTCCGCTCTATCGGCGTACCAATTTGCGCACTCACTGCACAAGCCGTCATTTGGGGCATCGTCCAAGACCATTGTCCCAAAGAACTCAAGGAGAATGGAGGTGTCATTGCATTCTCTCGCACGTGGGTTGCAGAATTCATGGAGAAAGATTTGGGCTGGTCACGGCGGACAGGCACAACGACCGCCCAGAAACTTCCTGTCAATTGGGAGTCTCGGGTTTGTGAGATAATGCAACGCCTTGCAGGCTTCGTTGCAGCATGCAAAGTGAGCTCGGCGTTTGTTGTAAATGCTGACCATACGGGCGTCATGATTGTGCCATCACGTGGGAAGACATGGGCTCCATGCAGCAGCAAGGACGTGGCCATTGTTGGCGCTGATGACAAGCGTCAAATCACGGCTGTCGTTGGCTCAGCCATGGAAGGAGAGATGCTTCCAAGGCAGGTAAGATGTGAAGTTTGTGCGTTTAGCTGCTTGATTTCTTTTGCTAGACTGTGGCCAACTTGCATTTCTAAGCATTCTTAATGTCCGTCGCAGGTCATTTACGCGGGGATGACGACAAGCGTTCAACCCAATGGAAGCCCAGCAGAAATCGCTCGGAAACATGGCTGGCACCTCACACAGACGCAAAACCACTGGGCAAGTGAGCTGACGACATGTGAATGGTTCCGCCATGTCCTCCATCCTTGGTACAAGTGATGCAGCGACAGTCTTGACAGGTTCGCTGGGATGGAGAAGTGCATCGTCTTGTTGGATGCGTGGCGCCCGCAGTGCACAGCAAGCCTTCGGTTGTGGTTGAAGGAAAACTCCCCCTACATCGTACCAGTCTA